>CANXYC012181839.1:0-18447 GCA_948193065.1 Aleurites moluccanus | reverse complement strand
TGAGTATAATAAATGTTTGTATAGTCATATATGATTGTGGTGTATGTTATATATATATTGATGGAGATATTGAGATTGTTTGGAGATCCAGAGGGATCCTGGTGTCTGAGATGAGATGAAATATTATAGAAGTGCTATTTGTATATTTTGATTTCTTAGGCATAGTCCTATTTTAGGGGAAATGCTGTCGAATTTTCTTCAGCATTTTCATAATTAATTGGGTTATATTTGATTGTTGCATGTCATTTAGGTTGTCATTTGGGTTCTACTCGGTACTGGTCGCTTATGCATCACCCGTACCCTAGGACCGTCACGACTTCCGAGATAGGTCGTGACAGAGTGATACTGAGTTCTACGGGTGTCGGTCGCCATTGGCATCTCCAGTGCCCTAAGATCGTCATGACTCAGGAAACCGGATCATGACAAATTGCATATACATACTAATCATAACCCATATCAACTTATCTAACAAACTAGAACCTCAAACCATGATTTAAAAAAAAAAAAAAACTCTAGAGAAAATTTCTTATTATTCTCAAAAGATGATTTTAAAGAATCTTGACATTTGAGAGGATTTAATGGACTTCTTGAAGTGTTTCTCTTCCAAAATAAAGCATTAAGAGGTTATTAATACCTTAGAAAAGCAAATAGAGCATTCTAGGATTTTATGGTGAAGAAATGAAGAACAAAGAAAGAAAACCGGGTAGAAAAATTAAGAGGCAGCCTATTTGTATAGTGATGCTACTATTCACGTTACTGTTATCTTAAAAAAATTCACTTTGACAACACAAACTATATCTTGGGCTATAAATATCGAATCACTTTACTTCTTTTTCACTTAAATTAGACAAATAAGGCTATAACATATTAAAAAATTCAGCTTAAAATATGCACTACATAATTTATGGTGAATTTTCAAAGTGCAAGTACCATCTGGGCAGGTTTTATTTCTATGACTATATCTCTAAACATGCTTATCCAATTGAAAAACTAATTTACAGGTACCTCATTCACATATAGATAAATACTTTTCACGTTTTATACTTTATCCAATTCAGCTGCTAAGATCTTCAAATTAATTGGACAATCTCATAATACTTGCAGAATTAGCAACATGAACCAGTCCCAGTTGAGGTGAAGTTTCTCCTCATACACATAGAATTTTATAAAAATAAATTATAGGATATAACTCTACAACTTTTATGTTTTATACTTTTCCAAATTCCTTCTTTAAGGTTATAAAAACCCTTTATAGCAATCAATCTATTTCCCTTCCTTCCCAAACTAACTCAAACCAAAATTAAAAGTCCAAATTAAATCTCAAAGGCTACAAAATATCTAAACACTTTAAACAGATTATGGTAACAAAAATCAAAGCAGAATATAATTAAAATTAATTATGGATGTCACAAACAATTCAAGCATATGCAAAAAATGAAAATTAATTACATACACAACTCACAACACATGGAATATAGATAAAGGGTATTACACCTTACGAAAAATTCAATTGTAAGATAAAAAAAACTCCAATTTGTCATAAAGCAATCATTCTCATTAGGCAACATTTAATGAGACTCACATGGCCTCAATCTAACAAAAGCATCCTTATAATAAATAGCAGTTTGATGCATCAAATAAGTAGGGTTCCATCTTATTGGACAATAAAAAAAAAATTGCCTAGTGTAGATAATTCGTAATTGCTTGATGGTAATGGGGCGGGGAATCTCCGTTTTTCATGGGGATTTTCCCTAAACGAAGTGGGGATTCCCCATTTTCTTTTCCCATAAAATGGGGATGGGGAATATTTCTTTCTCGTTAGCGCAATTGAGAGGGGGGAGGGACTTTGGGAGAGGGGGAATGTATTCCTTACCCGCAGGATCCTTATCTTCATTCTTATGGAGACCCAATATTATACTTATATAATTATTCCTACTATAAAATTATATTACTTAGAGCTCAAATTAATTCGTGCATCTACTTTGATTTTCATAATGAATAATAGTAACTCGTCCCGTGTTAATAAGACCGAGAAAATTGTCTAAATTTGTAATAACGGATTCGAGTGGAAGCACAAACAAAAAGAAAGAGGAAAAGTAAAAAAGCCTTCTTCTTTCATATGATTTTCGCCTTGTTTGTGTTAAAAAATTGATGAAAATCCCTTTGGATTAGTTTTCTGTGCCATTCATTAAGCTTGACCGGACAACATCAGGATTTCCTATAAGGATCCCCTAGCGATATGTTCCTATGAAGAGAAGTTTTGAGAATTCAATGTATATATATATATATATATATATATTAAGATTTTTAATTTTTATTACTCAACACTATGTATTAGTGTTTATTTATTGCATTATGTTAAAAAATAATAATTATTTTTTTAATACATGAAAAATTATCTATTTAAACTTATATTTGATTCATGTAATGAATTTTTAAATGCATATATGTTTATGAGATTGTTGAAATTTTTTGAAAATTTTTACATTTATTGAATTCAATTTATTTAAGTATTATATGTTTTTATGTTTATTAAATTTTTAATGTTTTAATATTATAAAATAATTTTAATATATTAGGTATATTTATATTTTAATTATATTTGGTTAATATTTTATATATCTGAATTTTATTAATATTTTTTAAATAAAATTATTTTTATTTTTAATTATTATTTATGAATTTTATAAATATTATAAATTTAATTATATAAAAATTCAAGTGGGATTGATAAATCTCGCAGGATGGGGATCCCCATAGGAATAAAAATGAGGACTAAATTCTCTTTGTTTGTGAGGTGATGATGGAGATGGGGATTCTCCACTAAGACGGGGATGAGGATGATTCTCCCGTCCCCACCTTGTCTTGTTGCCATCCCTAGCTTAACTATTTTTTCAAATTGTTCATCCTTTTTAGGTGTAGCAATCTAATATGCTACACCATCCCTTATGTTCTCAATACCACTTTTGATCACATCTAATCCATTATTCATATGTATTAGAACACGTGTAACATAAAGTCATTTTGTAACAAGTAAGCAATTTGCAATTTTTCTTTCACATTAAAGATCATGGCATCATTGGTTGAACAATTATCCAAAGTAGCAGTTGACAACTTTCTATCAACATTCCAATCCAACAAGCAATCTATTAAAACTTTTGTAAGAGTCTCACTAGTGTGTACAAAGCACATAAATAAATCTAATTCAAATTAAATAATTATTTGCATTTCTTATTAGCATAAAGATAATTCATTTTACAATTAATTAACAATTTACATACCTCAAGATGCGACTTTGTAAAGTCCATGAGCTATCAATGAAATATGTTATAAGGGCCATGAATCCTTTCTTTTGGTTTTAAGATGTTCACATGTCGGTAATTATGGCAACCTTATTATCATTCTTTTCTAAAATTTTCAATGCATTGCTTCTTTTATAGTCATAAATTTTAAGATTGTCATTTTTGATAATGTTGCGAGATGAACATTTAAAAATAGGTAGAAGTATTGGGATAAATCTAAAATCAACTTGATCCACAATAAAGAGAGGTTATTCATGTAGTATAATCATATAAGCCAACTCTCTCCTTGCATTGTCTTGATAAAAAACTTGATTAGTTAAGTTTCCTTAGGTGCTTTTCATTAAAAGCTTTTGCCTTATGTCTCCACCATATTTTTTCCTTGGATAAGATTTAAGGTGCTGATGTAAATGGCTAGTTCCATATCTTAAACTTCCTGAAAGAAGCTTATGGTAATATTTATAAGTGATTCCGCTTTTTCTTTGTCACCAATTATTTTCTTATCAAAGTGATTCAAGTTCTCACTCCGTCTTATCTTATTATGCTCGGTACATTTGAGAACTAGTATTTTCAATGATTGATGGTTTTTATGAGCTCTATTCTTCTCAGAAACCATTTTTCTTATAAAACAATTTGAAATCAAAATATAAAATTATGATAATTTAAAAGTCTATTCAAAATATTGCATAAAATTAGAATAACTAATAGTAATATTATTTACTTTAATAGTTTTAATTTTATAACATTTACATCTAAAGAAATAATTTTTTTACTAAAAGAATAAAACATAAAAGATATTATAAGTACGTTAGTCGATTTTTTTCTAATATTATAACTTTAAGTTATAAAAAAAAAATACTTTTAATTAAATAAAGTAAGAGGACAAATTTTGTTGTTGGTGACTTGGGCCTTGGGTTAGCTAAGTGAAATATTGAACATACAGTTAAAAAATGCATTAACAAAATAACAACTATACTTAATTTAATAAAAAAAAATGCTTATAATCTTATCAATTTGACAAATGTCATTAAGTTTATATTACAAAACATTTTTTTTCTTTGACAAATCTTTGATCTTTGTCCATGACTCTTCAGTTTTGTAAATGAAATTAGAAATTAAAGAAGGTTGAATGTAGTAAGACATCTACAGAATAATTTTTTATAGAAAACTTTGTTTTTTGTACAAGCATCAAATTCTTTGTTAAATGGCAAATTGGCAATGCATGGAGAATGTGTCTAATTTTTTTGGATTAATTTTATGAAAAACAAATCTAATTTTTCTATACCTAAACACTTCTTTAATATTTTTTAGCAAAATCCAAATTTTAGAAATCAAAAAATCTAAAATTCTTCTCTGCAAATTTTTTTTAATAAGTTCACTAACCTTGATCAATGAGCAAACCAATAAAATTTTCTTAAATCGCATGTTCTTTGTTTAAAAGTTGTAAGAGATTCCTTTACTCTGAAATAGTAAAACTTAGTGTGTTTCTCGTTAAAAAGCGTTGTTGTTTTTATTTATATATCTATACTTATTTTAAAAAACCCTAATGGGTCATATATTAGTCCAAATATTATTTATGTTGACTTGTGTATTTATGCGTGTCTATATTTAAGGCACGAGTATGAATTGGTTTAAATATGAATAAAAAATCTGATAGTTTGGGTAGAGTATGGGTACGGATATGGATAGAATAATACACTATCTGCACCCTATCCAAAACCCAATGTTATTTTTTCATGTTTGAGTTTACCTATACCCATTGCCTAGTCAATTTGGGTATTTTCCGCTTTGACTGAATAGGGTTGGGGTGGATATCCATGGTAGGGTACAAATTATCATCCCTAGTCTGTGTGTATAATACAAGTTTGGCAAAAAGCATTTTCAGATCCCTGTATTTTTATATTTCTAGGTATTGAATAACTGTAGTTCACTTTTTATTAATTAAATGTTATAATTTTTATTTTTCAATACATCAAGTTTTTTTTTTATGGAGTTTGACAGAAATAGAGTTCGCGCGTGTTAAATTGCATGAAGAAAATTTAAGCTGTTAACTGAAAAATAAAAAATAATAAATTAGGCTAAAAGCATCCCTAGACCCTTATATTTTCATGTCTTTAACTATTGAGTTCGTATAGTTCACTTTTTTATCGATTAAACCATTCAACTTTTATTTTTCAATACATCATATCTTTTTTTGCAAATTATTTTTCTACTAAATAAAAAAATAAAAATTTAAACGACACATCATACAACCAGACCCAACTCCACCCATCTTCCTCAACCTCTACTAATATTATTTAAAGCAAAATTCAGCAAAAAAAAATAAATAAATAATTGAGTGACCGTCGTTGCACCTCTGTTGATCATATCGATATCTTCAATATTTCAAACTCAAATCTCAGGTCGATAAATTGCAACAAGTTTTTGAGAAACTTGATGCATGGAGATGGAAACAAACAACAACAATAAGATTTTTAGATATTCCTTCATATTCAAAACTACACTGAATTGACCAAAACACTCTTCTCAATATCTTTAAAACCGAACAAAACTATCTCAATTACTTCTTTCATATTTTAAACCTTTTTCATACTTTATCTTTCACCTAGAAAGTCCTCAATTGTCACAGTGCTACCTTTTTTGCGAACATTGATAAATCAAGTTTGACTGTTAATAAGATCTTTTATTTTTTTCGGCATTCGTGCTGGCTTTCTTTCCTCTGCAGATGTCCTCCATAGCAATGATGTATCGAAAAATAAAAGTTAGAGGGTTTAATCGATAAAAAAATAAATTATAAGGACTAAATAGTAAAAACATGAAAGTATAAGGGTCTGTAGATATTTTTTGTCTAATTTATTATTTTTTTATTTTTCAGTCAACAATCTAAATTTTTTCACACACTTTTAACGTGTGTGAACTCCACTTCCATCAAATTCTGTAAAAAAATAACTTGATATATAAAATATAAAAATCAAAAAATTTCATCAATAAAAAATAAACTATAAGGACTCAAAAATTAAAAACGTGAAAGTATATGAATTTGGGATGTTTTTAGCCTACAATATTCTCTCTTATGCATGGAACACATGCTGTGATGTGTAATCCATGTAGAAGAGAGTTCGTTTATCTGTGTTAATGCCCGACAATTGCTAACCAGAATTAAATGAATTGAGGTGGCACGTCATGCAACAAAATCAAATTTTATTATTCATCTGCATGAAAATCTTTAGTGATTATGTTAGAAAATAAAAGAAAGTTTTATAATTTTTGAAATTTTTCACATCATTTACCTAATTAATATAGATTGAAGAGTTGTTATGGGACATTAGTGGTAGGGAAGGATTGAGTTAATATATTATATGGGTATTGAAGCTAACAACTCAATGGGAGTAAAATTTATTAAATAATTCTTTTGTTCTATCCACTCTCAATTGGGTTTCTCTAATTCAAATTAAAAATTAATACAATTGTAATTCAATCAAATCGAATTGAATTTTAGCTTGTTGAACTTTAATTCGATATTTTTTTTTAACTCCATTTCGAGTTCGACTCATTTAATTATTAGACAAACTCTAATAGAATTTGAACTCGATTCATCCAAAATACATTTATAAATTATAATCAAATTCAAACTCAACTTATTTTAAAGTTCGTTTATGACTCGTTAAAATACTTAACTTACTATATATTCATTTTTAATAAAATAATTATAATAAAAAAATTAAAATTAATATAAAAGCAAAAGCATTCCATTAATTAAAAAAAAATTAATCATAAAATTGAGCATTACATATATTTTAAAAATATTATTTAATAAAAAAGATATTTTAAAATATTAGATTATATACTAACAAAATCTTAATATAAAATTCTATCATTATCAAATAAATATAATTAATATTATACAGTATTTATTTAATAGTTACATATCTTTCTGAGAATGTAATTGTAATATCTTAGAAAAGCATACCATGATTTTATAATTAAAGTTCTCAGTATATAGTTTAAAATTATTAAAATGACTAATGATAATTTTAGAAACTCAGTTAGAGCGAAACAGAAAATTTTTTCAAAAATTATCAGTGTTGATATCGTTGCCTCAAAAATAGCAGTCCGGTCGACAAACGAATTTCTGATTCTGACTAAGAGGTTAATGATTATGTATATGCATGTGTAAATATAGTAAAAAGAAAGAGGTGAAAAATGTTTAGAAACACTGAAAAAGTAAGCGATGGCAAAACTGAAAATAAATAAAATTTTAGGGGTATAGTGGAATTTAGACTGTTATAGTTTCAGAACGGCTCTAAAACTATTTTATCTATAAAGTATAAATAAAAATAAGATATTTGAATATTCACTTTGAAATCTAAATTCCAACAGAATCGTCAGAATAAATTACAGAAGAAAATATGACAAAAGCACAATTTAAGAAAAGTTTAAGGACCAAAGTGAAATTTGCCAAATGTGACTTACTTGCCTTAGAAATTTTTTGGCCATTTCTTCCTCTCTTCTTCTCCGAAATTTCCCTTCCATTTGCCATTGATTTTTCTTCAATTTTATTAAGGAAAATCCATGAAAACTTGAAACAAACTACATATTCTTCATTCTCCATCCATTTGTAACATGGAAATCAAGAAAATTCAAGAAACAATGGACTTGGGGATTTCGGCCATTTCATCATTTTGAGGTAAAATGATGTTTTGTTTGATTTTATGATTGATTTAGGGTTATTAGATATTAGTTAGATTGGGTAATGTGTTTAATTGTATCAATTGATGCATATAATATTTTTCCTCAATTTTCAAACCCTAAACCTAAGTTGTATGAGATGGCTATGTGAAATTGAGTTATTATATGTAAATTGAGCTTAGAATAAGTTAATTGATGAGTATTTTATGATTGAATTGTTGTAGAAAATCCATTTGAAAAAAATTGCATATTTTGCCTACTTTGAGGAAATTGAAGGAATTGGTGGCAAACCAATTTTGCTAGCTAATTTGGAGTATTAGATGAGTCTTTTATGCATTCTATAACATGCCTAAAGTGTTAAATTGAAGTTTGGAATTCACCTCCAAAATAGCCATTTTGGCCGGACCACATTAGGGCAAAATTGCCTTTGATTTTGCTTCATTTTGACTTGTTTTTCTATACCAATTTGATCCATTTAATGTTGTTTATTATTGTGTTTATAATGCCAATGGAATTACCTATAATGTATATTGATTGTTGATATTTGGGGCAATGTCAATGTTGCACCAAAACCTTGTCAATTTGTCCATCCATTGTTGCACACCATGTGTTCGATAAAATGTCTAGCTCAAAAATCCATAGGCTAACCATTTGAATGTCATCGTCTCTAGCGATAATGACATGCTAATTGCGTTAACTTTTTATCTGTAAATGACCAACTTATATTTTATCCCATTGTTAGTCGTTAACTCTTTGGTCATTGTATAATCAATTGTTATTGCTATTCCATTGATTCTATTACTCATTAAATTGATTGATGATGAATTATTGATACTTGGTGGTGCCATTATTATGAAATGGTATTTATTGATGTGTTTCTTACTTCTATTGATTCCAATATGATTTGACAGAACTGCCGCTCCGATAGGGTTGTAAGTACATACTGTAGGCATTGTACACAATGTATTGTTATTATGCCTTAATTGGGAAGGGTTATCAGTCCTAATCATAAGACCTGATCCGTCTTATGTTTATTGATATGAGAGTGATATGTGTTTGACATATATCTTATACGTTTCATGACTCTATATCTGTCTTATCCATGTGATATACTCTCCATTGATGTGATTGTTGACTTACAGTCATATTCTGTACTTGATTCTATATCTAAAGATTTTGAGCATATTGATTCATTTATTTCATTTGTCTATTATTTTATTGATATTCCATTACCTATTTTATTGGTCGGTGCATATTAAATTCACTGAGTATCATATATACTCACTCTCTCACTGTTTCCCATCATATTTTGTACTTGATTCTATATCCAAAGATTTTGAGCAGAATGATTCATTTATTTCATCTGTCTATTGTTTTATTGATATTCCATTACCTATTTTATTGGTCGATGCATATTAAATTCACTGAGTATTATATATACTCACTCTCTCATTGTTTCCCATCTCCAAGTACAGAGTATGAGGCAGATTCATGGCTTTTGTTCCTCCAAAGAATTCTGTAGTCTAATAAAGACAGTATAATTAATTTAAACACTGTATTTTTTTTATGTATACTAGATGCTCCATGTGTATTGTATAATGGTATAGACAGATTGTATATATAAGTGTATGATATATTTTGGAGTATAAATGTATATGTGTATATGATTATGGTAATTATAAAAAGTAACAGAATGAATAGTGCTTATGTGAGTATATGACTATAGATTGATATGTATAGTATGTGATTGTATAGATGTGATAATGGGTTCTATGAGTGCCGGTCGCCTCTGACATCTCCCGCACCCTAAGACCATCGCGGCCCGAAAGCAAATCGTGACAGTAATATAGTATAGATTTTGAAAAAAAAAAAAAAAACAATCATATTATATCAATAAATTATTTACCTATACATTTTATAGATTTATGCTACTCAACTAATTCAATTAAAATATATATGACGTATTAATTAAGTGATGAGTATTGTATTTTATTATTAAAAATATGATAATAATTTTTCTAATAAATAGTAATTTTTGTTAAAAATTAAAAATATAATTAAATATATAATTTGTTTCATTTTAAAAATATTTAGAGTGCACATATAAAAAAATTAAAAATATATATATTTTAATAAAATTGAATTAATAAAAAGATCATAATAATGTTAAAATATATTTTTGGAGTGTTAAAATTATTAGGCTAATAATAACAATAATAATCGAGCTATTTACAAGCTTGTTAGTCGAACTGTTTATAAATATATTCACGAATTCATAATCGAATTGTTCATAAATTTAATTTTACTCAAATTCACTTATTTATTCACCTTAAATTAAGACTCAAATTTATTTATAAAATACATTGAATACGAATAATATTTTATGGTGCCCAACGTTGACTACTCGTGAATTGTTGAATTCATTTTCATTCCTACTAATTAATCATAGGAAAATGGAGTTTGAAATTGTTTTTTTTGCCTTTATTTTTAAATATCCAGTGGTTTTTTTATTTTTACTTTTTTATAATTAAAATTATTTTTGCCACATTAGCATAGATTTATGAGGTTAGAGCTGTATGACTTAAAGAAATAAGGGTGACAATTCCATTCCACAACTTATCATGAAAAAGAAATTTACGATCTCTGAAATGAAAATGAATGCAACCATGAAGTATTTTTTCTTTTACACGCTACTAAATTATTTAATGAAAACCGAATAAAGTTTTCAATAAAAACAATAATTATGCAATTTTTATTAATAATTTTTTCAAATTTGGGATTGCAAGGTTTATTTGTTGAATTTGTATGTTTTAAATTGAAATTAAACAAATAATGATACAAGTGTTGTAAGTTTTTAGGGCAGTAAATTAACCTGTCTATTATAAGCTAATGTCTAAGAATCACTCAGTAATGAATCACCAGCATAATTGACAATAAAGCAATGGATTAGCAACCTGGGACATGACTGGATGAACTTCAAATTAAAATAAATAAATTAAATAAAAATTAGGACCATCTATCATAGCCATGGAAGCATGCAAAACACGAGAACTTAATAGCAAACTATCAAATCCAGGTTACATAAAATATTACACCAGAAATTAATATGGGCCAAAAAAAAAAGAAACAGCAGAGTTCTTGTTCTTGATGAGATGCTACATTTTCCATACATTATCATTCTTCAAACACAAGTGAAATCCCATCCCACATACCAGGATACCAGTAACTAAAAGGTCTAAATACTATGGCAGAAGGCAATGAATGTTTGAGAATCTTATTCTCGTATGCTCTGTCAAAACTCGCATCAATACACCTCAGCTCCAATTCAGAATTATCTTTCCTTAATCACCATTTTTTTTTTTCTCCTATTTGTTAATTTATTGCTGAGCACATTGCACCCTCTGAGCACCGCCAGTCATATCTTCATCTTCATCATAAGCCTCTGCAGCATGCTGTTGTTTCCTCCTCATTTCCTCTTCAAAGTTCACATCATGTAGAGTGGTCTCTTCACATTCATCTAGCTCCATATCGGACAGCTGCACAGACGATCTCGAGGGAAGTACTGCCTCTAGGGCTTTGCACTGATCTGGGGGTAGGGAGTCTGGGAAATCAACAGTGAAATGAATGTACAACTTCCCCCTCATGAAAGGTCTCTGATACATTGGCATCCCCTCATCATTAATGGCCTTGAATTGATCTGTGTAACAAAGACAAGCAACATCAACAACAGTAGAACTAGATATTAACATCAACATCTACAAGCAAACTTGCAAAAGGAACTCCAATATTTGGTGGGCAAACAAATTAATTAATCAGCAGCACTTATAAAATCTAACTTGAGCAAAAAATTGATCATTTAATATAGAAACCTATCAGTCAGTGGTCAAACAAACAAAGGGTAGTCCACCAGAATCACTTATCAGGAATTTGAGCATATATGTACATTTTAAAAGTTTATTAAAGTTTCCACCACAAGCTACTATCCTTGAACTCCACTATAATGATGTTTTCAGAAACTCCATACTATTTTTGATAATCATGCCAAAATAAATCCACTGAACTGCTAGAAGAACAAATTTGAAAAGTAGAAGAGGAAGATAATACTGAAGAACATAAGAATAAAGCTGATTGTCACTCAAAAACAAGTTTGTTCAGGTTTCATTCAGGAGCCAAAAGAACAGCTGCAAGCGTCCCACAATTGGCACAAAGAGGCTATAATTAATTACATAACTGGTTATCACCCCAGAAAATAAAACCCCTTTTACATGCAAGGCATCAAGAAAGCCACAAAGATGCAGTACAACTTACCAGGCTTCGCGACTTCCCCAGGTTGTGATTTTATGAGGAGCTGTCTACCATCTAAATGTGTCAATATAAACTGGAAGCCACACAGTGCCTGTGTAAGAGAGAGAGTGTGATCAACAATTAGGTCATCACCCTTTCGCTTGAACTTGGGATGCTCCTTTTGCTGTAGGACAAAAACTATGTCCCCTGTAATAGTATCAGGCTGCACAAATAGCATATAAACCAATGAGCGTTTACATAACCAAAATAAATTTAAGTGTATCCGAATATTAAGGTCATCAGAATGTAAAGCATCCGTCTTGAGTGTTGTGACTCACAGCTTCATCAGCTGCTCCAGGGAATGTAATCTTCTGTCCATTTTGCATACCCTTTTCAACAATAACTTCCAGCACTTTCTTCTCTTGGACCACCTTTTCACCCTTGCATTGAGGGCAGCGGTCCTTATCATTAATGGTCTCACCTGTACCCTTACAGTCATTGCAAGGATGCTGCATTTGCTGGATCATAGAGGGTCCAAGGTGCCTTACAGAAACCTTCATTCCAGAACCTTGGCAACCTGAACATTTCATTGATGCTCCTGACTTGGAACCTTTACTGCAATTTTCCAAAATAGAAAACTCCTGCTTTAGTCACATAAAATACAGAAACCTAACAAACCAAAACCAAAATGTCATGTCATCTTTCAAAGACTAACCCTTTACACTTTGAGCAGATCACGTTACGGGAGAGAGACAGCTTCTTGGAGGTGCCATTGTAGAGATCTTCCAAAGAAACCTTGAGGGGATGGATCACATCCTCACCCCTTCTCTGCCTTCGGCCTCTACTGCTTCCACCACCTGGACAAAAGATAATTTCTCAAAATCAAAATCACTTATATTGTCACAAAATTGAAGATTTAATGATAAAGAATGCTCACCACCAAATGGGCTTCCACCAAAGAAGGATTGGAAAATGTCAAATGGGTCATGGCCTCCACCGCCACCACCCATTCCTTCCTTGAGGGCATCCTCACCATACTGATCATATATCTCTCGTTTTTCTGGGTCGCTTAAGACCTCATATGCTTGGGCCAACTCTTTGAACTGAGTGATAGAGAAATAAACAAGCATAACCATAACAGTAACAATTAAAACCAAATCACAGGAATCTGGAAATTGTAAATATCAAAATTATTCAGAGATCAACCGAAATTATCAGAAACAAAATTTTTTTAACAAATTATCAAATTTTAGTTACCAACAATTATATAACAATATATCAATAATATGAACATAACAACACACTAGAATATCATATCTATCCCAAAATTGTCAAAATTGATCTGAATGAACAGATCACAAAAAAAAAAAAAAAAAAAAAAAAAAAAAAGAACGATCCAGGAGCCATCCACTAAGTCAACGTCGATAGATACCCAACTGAACAAAGTTAATCCATCAATAGAAAGAAAAAACAAATCATACACACAGGTTATAGGAAAATAAATTACAGACCTTTTCAGGATCACCACCCTTATCAGGATGGTTCTTTATAGCAGCCTTTCTGTAAGACTTCTTTAAATCATCTTGAGAAGCGTTTTTTGAGACTCCAAGAATCTCATAGTACTTGGTGTTATCGCTTTTCTTCGGTGCTCTTCCAAACATCTTCTCGCTTTTCTTCGGTGCTCTTCAATCAAAGATCTTAATAAACAAAAACCCAATTCCAAAATTAACATCAAGAAACCAAAGAGGCGAAAAAACTCATCCAACAATAAACCAAGAAATCAAAATTATTGTAAAGAGAAACCATAAGGACCGTACGGACAGTTAGACTTGGTTACAGAGAGCCACAGAAACCCACAAGAGACGGCGAGTGAAAGAGAAAGAGGGTTAAGAATGGATCTGATTTGAGTATTTAAGGAAGAAAACGGACGGTGAGGATTTGAGGGTTAAGGAGGGTCGACTTTGATGTTGTTGGGTAGGTTTGTTTTATATATTTATTATATATGTTTTTGAAGTCGGTAAGCCAATGGAAGAATCTAGAACTCCATCAAGTCAAGGACTCAAAATTTTACGATTTTCAGCCCGTTGATGAATTACGATAGATATGCTCCACAAAATTTGGTAATATTTATTTCGAATTTTATATATTATTTTAAAATTTTTATATTTAAAATATTGAAAGAGTATTAATTTTAAATCCAATGAATTTATTCAAATAAATTTGTTCTATTGATTTTTATGTTTGAGAAAAGATAATTTATAGAATTTAATTTTTTAATATACAAAATATTCTAAAATAAATAAATTATTTTTGCTAAAATAAAATTTAATTTAATTTATACACAAGTTATATATATATATATATATATATATATATATATATATATATATATATTATAAGTTCTTAAAATTTTAATATTATTGATTATTATTAAATAAATATAGATAATTAAGAATAAATAAATAAATTGAATTCATTATTTATGTATATAATATTTGTTGTCTTTACTAGAGCCTTGGTGAATGGATTTATTTCTATAAATGTCGTGGCCTTGTCCAAGAAAGCTAGTCTGCCCTTTTGGATCGCCTTTTGGATCACATCGCGGAACACAATGTAGTTTTTGTCTGGTGATGGTAGGAGTTGTGTCATTTGCAGTTCTCTTTCTTGGCTCTTTCTTCTGTTGGAGGAATAATGTGACCAACCGATAAAATTATCTAATTATCTTTCAACAGGCAATCAAATATTTCATCGGCCTTGTTCAAGTCAAATGAATATTTTCAGGCTATTATGTTTGTGTTATGTTTATTTGACTTTTTATTGAAGGTGGACGGCTTACTCAAAGCCAAACATTCATACTAGTCTCAAGTCTTTAGTTCGGCAAGGCAAATATCCTCTTTTGACTCTAATGACCCTTCGTCTTGCTCAACAATTGTGACTTCAAGGGGATCCCTGTAGTATGTACCCTTAGATGAAGTCTTCCTTTTATCCTTCTCTTTCAATAATCTCTCATAGCTACTCACTCGGTCAAGTAGGTCATAGAAATCTCAGAAATTGCGGCCTTCAAAGTGCTCCCAGATTGCTATGTTCATGCCACTAAAAGCTAGATTGACCAGCTCGACTTCTGATATGCTGGCACTACTATAAGCTTTAGCTTTTCCGAACATGGCTATATATTTTTGACCGATTCTCCTGGCATTTGAATTTCCCTTGCTAGATCATCGTTGGGGGAGTTTTATAAAATTCGGTATGAAATTTTTCTTCCATTTGCCCCCAAGTTGTAATGGAATCTGGCCTCAGGTTTGTGTTCCAAGTAAAAGCCGATATAGTCAAAGAATTATCGAATAATCAAAGCTTTGAGAAATTCTTGGATGAAGCCTCACTACACTGTGTTGTGAACCGAGAAGCATGCTCAACGGTGTTTGAATTGTCCTCCCTTGAGAATAGTATGAACTTTGGAATCTTTTATCCCCTTGGGAAAGGATACACTCAGTCAATCCAGTTCGGATAAGGCTTTTTGTATATCGACTTGACATGGTCCCAAAATTTAACTCCCATTCTCCTCAAAGCTCGAATCATGTCATTATTAACTAATGGAGGATCTCTCAAGCATTCTGGCCGCATTCTTGTGAGTAATCATTTTTTACACCCTCGAACTCGTGCCAACCCGAACGGCACTCATCGGGAACCAAACCTGTGCTTGGACGGACTCAAAACGGCTTCAGAATGAAGTCTGGGCATAGGTGCCGCCTAAGGGCGGCATCATGGCTCCTTGCCACTACTGCCACCCTCCTTCATTCTCTATGCCGCCAAGGCCCCCGGCGGCACCGCCACCCCCTTCCAGCGGCAACAGTGTCTCTTGCCGGTGGCAGTGACGTTCTTGACTTATTTTCTTCCGAATCCCACATTGAAAAATGATGGGATTCGACCCCCAAAGCTCCTATTATAAATAGGAAGCCTCCCCCCACCTTTCAAAACACACAAGAAGGGAGAAAAGCAACAAAAGACAAGGAAAAGAAGACAAGAAATCATTTAGTCTATTTGATTTCGTCTTTTTCTCTCCAAGTCATATTTTCTTCTTTTTAGCTCTTTTTGAATTTAAAGAGTTGCTACTAGGGGCATGTTGAGCCTCAAAGTTATATTTTTTCTTAGCAAGGTCCCTCTGCCGGTTTGTTTTCTTAAGAGCTAAGAAGACATCTCAACCCATTTCTTCGGTCTTCATCCGATCCAAGGTGGAACTCCGATCCGGAAGAGCACTCCGTCCGCCAACATCCCTAAAAGCTAAGGCAAAGGTATCGTCTCCTAACTCATCTTCTTTACTTTGGTAGAGCATCAAAATAAAGAATCAAAACATGATAAATTGAGCATAAAATCAACCCTAATTCGCGAGAAGGAAGAATTGCGTAGGTTTTGATTCCTATTCGATGGGATACGTAGGCAAGCTGTATAAAAGCTTCAAATCCAAAAAAAGACAAAAACTATCTATTTTCCTTTGATTATTTGCTTAACTTTATTTGTTGAATATATTATTTGGGAAATGTGTGATCAATCTAGAACCCATAAAAGCTGAAGTTGATATCCCCTATTTTGAGATTTTGAGGTGTAATAATTTACTTTTATCTCTTTCTTTTAATTATTTTACTTGATTGATTACATTTCAATTGTTCATTCATTTATTTGCTTGCTCATGTATCTTACATATCATTCTTTAATTGCTCATGAAAATTATTTTAAATCAAGGTTAAAATTAAAAGCCAAGTTCAACCGAAAACCTAGTCTCCGAATCCTCTTTGGTTTCAAAGACTAGTGCACTTTTTCCTTTGGGATAAAATTAGAGTCAAAATGGGTTTTTACCTTAAATTTTCCCAATAAAAAATAACTTAAGGTGGCAATTTCAAAACATCAAAATCATTTTCGAATAAAAGGCGCTAATCGTCTACTTCATGAGAAATTGCCCCAAATGAGCATTCCGATCCCCCACACATTTTTTTTAAGCAGACCCGGACAACGGTGCTTTAGTGAGGCCTCACAATTCTATATCCACGGTCTGATGATTCGACCTCTACTCATATCCTTGGCATCCAAAGGATCCTCCCTTTTATTATAAAAATCAACCGATACAGGATTATATATGAGATTATTATAATTATTACATTGATTTGGTTGGGCTCCTACCAAATTATCACTATGTTATTGCTCCTCCTCTCTATCGGCTCAGCAGATGATGTTAGCTTCGTTGTACTGCAATTCTTCTATTTGGTTCAGAGCATGCCTTATGAATTGATCTGCACAATTTCTTCTACTAACCATATCGTCATTCCTGCCCTCCATAAGCTCGGTAAAACGTGTCATGGCTATAGTGAATCGATCGAGTGATATATCTATTATTCTCTGAATGATCCGATTCTCGTCCACCATTGGCCTCATGATGGTGGCAATCTACTAAACCATGCCTCAGAAAAGATCATTATTTTCTCGAGCTACTCCATCCATAATGGCCTTTTGATCGGTTGAATTCAATGTAGTCGCCCTCAGTAGAATAGGTTGTCGAACGTACTCAGGTTCAACTGGATTGGATTCGACTACCTCTTCATGAGGAGGATCACCTGCTACATTCACAAATGCCCTGCTTTTATCCCCAACGTCAAGTGTCTTGTCAATGTTTCTGTTGTTTCTAGCCATGATTATTGTTCTAAGTTATGTGTCCAATTGGGCGTGTTAAAAAGATATTTGCATAAAAATTAAGAAACCTTAAAAGTGTATAATCTTTTGATTATTTTATTAATAAAGTTCACTGTTATAGTACAAATGACTCAATCAATACTAACAAAACAATGACAATTAAGTACAATTGATAGGACCCCAAATTAATTAATATATAGGTATGACACCATTAATCAATTTAATCCAGGGATTTAGGCAAAGTATATGAAAATTAAACTAAAGACCTAGTATATAGGTGGGACTACTGTCAACTGTGTTCTTCATGATCCTTATGTGTTGGCTTGTCACGTCTCGATTTCGGAACATGACAGTCTGTAATACCCTAGAAAGCCATAACACATATGCATGAAATTTTTCTCAGTATGTGGTCCATTAGTCTTGAATTGATGGGAAATAATTTTAGAAACACAGTTAGAAAGCAAATTTGAAACTTTTCCGGAAAATGGCGGTGTAG
>CANXYC012181322.1:0-11915 GCA_948193065.1 Aleurites moluccanus | reverse complement strand
AACCTAGTTGGTCAAGAGACTTATAAATATGATGAGATCATAATTAAGTGAATAAGAAGTCATAATACATCCCTTTGGCCGAAACACCTTGAGAGGAAACACCAAAAGAATTCGGCCAACTCCTTGTATTCTCCATCAAGCTGAAACACCCTTGTCTTGCACATAAGGGTTTTTGGCTTCTCTTTCCAAAAGGGTTGTTGTTTGATCTTCGCGTGGATTACTAGTCGGGCTTTCCTCATCTCGTGGAAAGATAATGGTTTGCTACAACCCTTTCTTGGTGATCAAGTGAAGAAAGAGTTTCAAACACAAAGGTAAAAGATCTTGAATCTTTAATATAATTTTTGATTTTAATCAACATAGATATCTTGGATTGAGATTTTTTTTTGTTTTTCGCTGCACTTAATGGCCTAAATCCCAACATAAATGATTAAATTGTTGATTAGAAACCAATTGTGAAATGCACCTTTTGGCCGAACCCTTCGTGCCTTAGTATTCCTTTGAATTTTGCTTTATTTTTCTATATTTTTCCTTCCCAATTTGATCCCTTTGACATTGTTTAATTTTGTTTCTTTGAATACCTATCTTGTTATTGCAATGTGGCTTATTGTTGATTAGAATGGGCATGTCAAATTTGAACCATAACCTAACCTATTGGCTTGCCATTATATTCTCACCAAGTGTTCGATGAAATGCCTAGTTCATTTGCCTTTTGCCTATTGGTTTGTATGCCACAGGCCTACCAATTGAATGCCATTGTCGCCAGCGATATTGTCATGCCAATTGACCTACCATTTTTCGCTACCGAACCAACTTTTGTTTTATGTCTTTCCTTATTGCTAAACCCTTTATCATTGATTGTATATTGTATTCGGCATTGCCGTTGATTATATTGATTATTGTACTAATTGATATCGAACTGATTATTATTGGATTGACTGATAACTGGATGCCATTGTTGCTTATGGTATCCCTTGCTATTGACCCTGATATGGTTTGGTAGAGCTACCAATCTGACAAGATAGTGGGGAAATACTATCGCCGATGTGCACATTGTATTATTGATACCCTAGCTAGGAGGGATTATGGTCTTGGCCATAGGGCCTGATCAGCCTTATGCTTACTGATATTGATATGATACTGGTGACCTACATGATCCATACTAATACAGATTACTGGAGATTGTATGATTTTTTTTTTCATACAGTCCATCCCATTACTTATCTTTCCATATGATACCGAGCCTATATGTTATTCTTTAGCTATACTGTACCTTAATATTGATATTGTATACTGTTATCCTATTGACTGATACCATCATTTATTGGATGCCTATTGTTTATTGTGATGCATGTAAATTCACTGAGTATCATCTATACTCACCATTTCATTGTTTACCCATTTCAAGAGAGGATTAGGTTGTAGAATCCCGATGTCTGTATCTCTGTGGATTTCTGCTGCAGATTCTGATTATGTATATTTTTGATATTTTATATATTTATTTTGGTGTTCATTATCTAGCTGCTCTATGGGTATGTATGGGTTAGTTAGGAGATGAACATTGTATATATGATGTTTGATGATATTATTATGAGTTATATGATAATATTATGGGATGATATATGAATTTTACAGTCAATTGCAGAATGATTACAGAATGCATGACAGGATAACAGAATGAATGGCAACTAATAAATATTGATAATATATTGTGGTTTATAGATGATGCATGTGATACTGGATTCTATGGGTGCCGGTCGCCATTGGCATCTCTCATGCCCTAGGACCGTCGCGGTCTGGGAAACCAGGTCATGACAGAGGTGGTATCAGAGCACTAGGTTTACAGACTGTGAATCTAGGTTACAGGTGAATAGTGACTAAATTACAAAGGAATGTGATTAAGTATAGAATGGGATAGAATTAAGTATTCCATGGAGCATAGGATTTCCTTTGTCGTCCTTTGTTATTATCGTCCGTTATATGTTATTATTTTGCGTTTTTTTTATATTCTAAGATTGTTTCCATTTTTCCTGACAGATTATAGAGATGTCTAACAGCAGGGATAGAGATACCAGAGAGGTTGAGGTTGCCTCCAATGAGTCCCTGGTGAGGGAGATTAGTGTATCAAAGGGTCTATCTCGATCCCGACAAACTTCAGAGGATTCTGAGAGGGGCGATGACCCCTGGAGAGTAGAGATGATGACAGGTTTGATGGAGTTGAGGAGGGAGATGGCTGAGATGAGATGAGAGAGACAGCAGGCACATCCACCACCTGCTCCTGCAGTAGTACCTCCACCAGTAGTACCAGAGGCAGTTCCTATAGCACCGACTCTTATGCAGCCAGTGGGGGCTCAGAGGGAGCCAGCTCTATAGGGAGGTCGGAGAGAGATTAAGGAGGGTGGAGTATCCATGTTTAGCTTTCTGAAGCTAAACTTACCAGAGTTCAAAGGAGATAGGGGTACTGATCCAGTGGAATTTTTTGGAGGAGGTGGAGAAGGTAGTGAGGAGACTACCTTATTCATAATTGAGATCAGTAGAGTTGGTTGGTTTGTTGCTTAAGGGTAAGGCCTGGATGTGGTTCTCGAGGCATATGGAGACTAGGCTTTATAGAGAGCACCCACCTACTTGAGTAGAGTTCAGGCAGGGTTTGATTAATGAGTTCATCAATGAGGGTGTGAGGACCCGTAATTTGGTTAGATTTGAGTAGATTGAGTAGGGGGATCGTTCAGTAGAGGAGTATGTGGAGGAGTTTATCCGACTGAGTAGATATGCTGCTCATATAGTACCTACCGAGGCAGATCTGATTAGTAGGTTTCGGAGAGGTCTGCCTGCTGCACTACATAATGCCTTGTTAGCTACAGAGTTCACTTCTTTGACTACAATGATAGACAAGGCTACTCAGGTGGAGGAGAAATATAAGACTGAGAGGGCAAAGAGGGACCAGAAGAGGAAAGGGGGTCCCGAATCACAGGTTAGGAGGGGGGAGAACAGCTTCCATCCTAGACAGGTTGAGCCAGTCCCACAGTTTGAGCAGAGATCTTCTGCTAGTAGTCAGAGGAGGAGACTATAGAGTAGGGGACAACCGGCAGTTCAGTCAGCACCTGTTTACTCCTAGGGTTCTTCGAGGCTAGTTACATAGACTTCCGGCATTCCTACTTGTGGGTATTATGGTCGAAGACATGGAGGGGATTTGTTGGAGACGGACTGGTGCATGTTTGAGGTGTGGCCAGCAGGGCCATTATGCTAACGGTTGTCTAGTGAGGGCTGATCAACAACCATCTATCATAGTATCATAGCCAGTGGTTCAGACAAGTCAGAATCTGGGTAGACAGGCTATAGCTAGAGGCAGAGGCAGGGCAGGACAGGCTCCCAATGGCAGTCAGGCACCAGCTAGTAGGGGCTAGGGCAGAGTGTTTACAGTCAACACTCATAATGCTTAGAGATCAGACTATGTTGTCACAGGTACCATCTTGGTTCAAAATGAGATTGCAGATGCCTTATTCGATTCGGGTGCAACTCACTCTTTTGTGTCATCACATTTTGCACCCAAATTGAATAAGGAGAGAAGATTATTAGATGTGCCATTGATGATCGCTACTCCTATAGGTGTTGGTGTGGATGTTGATTATTACTATCCTAATTGCATTATTGAGATTGATGAACATATTTTGCGTGCTGATTTGTTTGAGTTACCTGTGTTAGAGCTGGATATGATTTTAGGTATGGATTGGTTGACGAGACACCAGGCAGTGATAGACTATTATCAGAAGAGGGTTAGGTTCCAACCTGAGGGGTAGTCGGAGTTTGAGTTTCAGGGTGATATTCAGGAGTTTTGGGTTAACCTGATTTCTACTATCCAGGCTAGGAGGATGATTGGAAAAGGTTGTTCAACCTATTTGGCTTATGTAGTGGATGTATAGAAGTCTTATGTACAGTTGGATCAGATACTGGTTGTTCAAGAGTTTCCTGACATATTTCCTGATGAATTGCTAAGATTTCCCCCTGACAGAGAGATTGAGTTTGAGACAGAGGTGCATGCAGGCACAAACCCTATATCTATTCCACCATACATAATGGCTTCAGCCGAATTGAAGGAATTAAAGATACAGTTACAGGAGCTATTGGATAGAGGGTTCATCAGACCGAGTAGTTCTCCTTGGGGTGCACCGGTACTATTTGAGAGGAAGAAAGATGGCTCAATGAGGATGTGTATAGATTACAGGCAGCTGAATAAAGTCACAGTGAAGAACAAGCATCCGTTACCTCAGATAGATGACTTATTTAATCATCTATAGGGTGCCAACCATTTTTCGAAGATAGATCTGAGGTCTGGGTATCATCAGCTGAAGATCAAGAAGGGAGACATACCCAAGACTGCTTTCAGAACCCGCTATAGTCATTATGAGTTTCTGGTGTTTCCATTCGGGTTGACCAATGCACCGATGACTTTCATGGATCTTATAAATAGGGTGTTCAGGTCCTATCTGGATAAGTTTGTCATCGTATTCATTGATGACATACTTATTTATTCCAGAAGTGAGGAGGAGCATATGGTGCATCTGAAGATTGTATTGCAGACACTTTGGGAGCATCAATTGTATGCCAAATTATCTAAGTGTCAGTTTTAATTGATTGAGGTATGCTTCCTTGGGCATATTATATGCAAGGATGGTATTATAGTGGATCCTCAAGAGATTGAAGCAATTGTTAATTGGCCACAGCCTAACAGTGTTTCAAAGGTGCGTAGTTTTCTAGGTATGGCTGGGTACTATAGGAGGTTTGTGAAGGATTTCTCCCGGATTGTAGCTCCATTGACTAGACTAATGAGGAAACAGGAGCGGTATGTCTGAACGGATGAGTGTGACCGTAGCTTCCAGACTCTGAAGTATTGTCTTACCAGTACTCTAATATTGGCATTACCAGTTGAGGGGGAGAAATTTACAATGTATTGTGATGCTTCACTGATTGACCTAGGGTGTGTACTGATGCAGATGGGTAGGGTGATTGCTTATGCTTTTCGTCAGTTAAAGAAGCATAAAGCAAATTATCCGACTCATGATTTGGAGATGGCAGTTGTGATCTTTGCCTTCAAGATTTGGAGACACTATCTGTACGGATCGAAATGTGAGATATATACCGATCATAAGAGTCTACAGTATATATTTCAGCAGAAGGATCTGAATTTGAGGCAGCGCAGATGGGTAGAGCTTTTGAAGGATTATGACTGCGAGATTCTTTATAACCCAGGGAAGGCTAATGTAGTGTACCTTGAGTAGGAAATCGATGGGTAGTCTTGCTCATATTGTGATTGGCAGGAGGCCATTCATCAGACAAATGAGAGAGCTAGTAGATTTAGGGGTAGAGTTAGAGTTGGGATCCTAGGATCAGAACCAGGCTCTGAAAGCCCAATTTCGGGCGAAGTCATTGTTGATTGATGATATAAAAGTGGCTCAGGATAGGGATCCTTATTTTTTGAAGCTCAAGGAAGAGGTATAGAGTTGACTAATGGCAGAGTTCACAGTAGAGAATGGGGTATTGAGATGTGGGAGACGTATTTGTGTACCAGACTTTGATGGGCTATGAGATCGGATCATGAGAGAGGCTCACTACTCTGCATACAGTGTACATCCAGGGATTACCAAGATGTACCATGATTTGAGGGATGTTTATTGGTGGCCAAGGATGAAGAAGGATATAGCTCAGTTTGTGTCAAAATGCTTAGCCTGTCAGCAGGTTAAGTTTGAGTATCAGAAGCCATCAGGACTACTTCAGGAGATAAAGTTGCCTAAGTGGAAATGGGAACAAGTTACCATGGATTTTATAGTTGGTATACCATGGACTTCAAGGGGATATGATTCTATATGGGTGATTAATGGCCGATTGATGAAATCTGCTCATTTTTCTGGATGTTAATACCAGTTATACGATAGCTCAATACGAACAGCTGTATGTGGATAAGATTGTGTGTCTTCATAGAGTTCCTTTGGTGATTATATTAGACAGGGGTACACAGTTCACATCTCGATTTTGGCAGAAATTTCAGGAGGCTATGAGTACCGAGTTACGGTTCAGTACTGCCTTCCATCCACAGACTGATGGGCAGTCGGAGAGGACGATCCAGACTTTGGAGGATATGCTCAGATTATATGTTCTGGATTTCAAAGGTAATTGAGAATATTATCTGCCATTGATAGAGTTCTCCTACAACAATAGTTTTCACTCTTCTATTGGTATGGCTCCATTTGAAGCACTATATGGTAGAAAATGCAGATCTCTAGTGTGTTGGGTGGAGCCAGGAGAGAAGCAGCTAGAGGGACCAGAGTTGATTCGAGAGATTATGGAAAAGGTTCCTATGATCAGGGAGCAGATGGGGATTGCCTTCAGTATGCAGAAGAGTTATGATGATCCGAAGAGGAAGGATGTATAGTTTTCAATTGGTGATCATGTATCAGATCTATTGTACATTTTAGAGGTTCAGGATATGGCTCTCAGTGATGATTTGTCCTATGAGGAGCTACCTATAGAGATCATTGATAGACAGGTAAGGCAGTTTCAGAACAAAGAGATCCCTATGGTAAAAGTGCTTTGGAGGGACCAGACGATGGAGGAGTGCACATGGGAGAGTGAGTAGGAGATGCAAAGCAAATATCCATCCCTGTTCCAGCAATGAGGTATGTTTTTATTTAAATTTGAGGATGAATTTATTTGTACGGGGTAGAATGTAATACCCTAGAAAGTTATAACTATCATGCATGAATTAATTCTCAGTATGTGGTCCGTTAGTCTTGAAATAGTGGGAAATAATTTTAGAGACACAGCTAGAAAGTGAACTTGATACTTTTCTGAAAACTATTAGTGTCGGAAACACTGCCAAAAAATGAGTTATCCGGTCAACAGAAAAATTTCTGAAATTGATCTGGGAATAAAAGATTACCATAATTTATGTGTAATTTTGGTAAAAAGAAAGAAGTGAAAATCATTTAGCAACACTAAAAAAGTAAGTAATGGCATTATTATAAATAAATGGAAATTTAAGGTGGATAGTGAAAAGTGATCGGTCGGGGTTATAGAATGACTCCGAAACTATTTTTATAAATAAGTATAAATTAAAATAAATCAATTAATTTCCTACTCTGATATCTAATTCTTAACAAAATTGACAGAATAAATTACAGAAGATTTTAGACCAAAGTGTAATGGATGAGAATTGGGGGAGTTAGTTGTAATTGTCCAAATTGATTTTTTCTATTTATTTTTTTCCTTAGCCATTGTTCTTCATTTTCTTCTTCTTCTTATGTAGTGGCCGAACCATTCTTTGCCTTTCTTCTCCCATTTTCTTCATCAATTCTTAACCAAATCCATTGAAATTTGATAGAAAAGTTGATTTCTCACCTAGCTTAACTCATTTCTATCACCAATTTGTAGATTGGAGCAAAGGAATTCAAGGAAAGAGTGAGGGAAGCATTCGGCCATTTTGGTGTCATTTAGGTAAGGAAGTGGTTTTCTTAGTTTGATTGATTATTTAGATGTTAGTTAGGTTGAATTGAATGGATATGATGGTTAATTGCATCAATTGATGCTAATTTGATGAAATCCCTAAATTGGTTTGGTAAATTTGAAGTTGTATGGAATGACTTGTTGAATTAGTGTTAGTTTATGTTAATTGATGTTAGAATTAGTCAATTGGATGTGTTTAGGTAACTAATTAATGGATTAATTGATGTAGAATTGGAGATTGATCAAAGGTGATTTTCAAAGTGACCTAAATTGTCTATTTGGAGAAATTAGTGGAATTGGCTTATGCAAAGGCTAATTGGAGGATTAGGTGAGATTATATTGCATCATTTAACATGTCTAAATGATTAAATTGTTGATTAGAAACCAATCGTGAAATGCACCTTTTGGCCGAACCCATTGTGCCTTAGTATTCCTTTGAATTTTGCTTTATTTAGCTATGTTTTTCCTTGCCAATTTGATCCCTTTGACATTGTTTAATTTTTCTTCTTTGAATACCTATCTTGTTATTGCAATGTGGCTTGTTGTTGATTTGAATGGGCAAGTTAAATTTGAACCATAACCTAACCTATTGGCTTGCCATTGTATGCCCACCAAGTGTTCAATGAAATGCCTAGTTCATTTGCCTTTAGCCTATTGGTTTGTATGCCATGGGCATACCAATTGAATGCCATTATCGCCAGCAATGTTGGCATGCCAATTGACCTACCGTTTTTCGCTACTGAACCAATTTTTGTTTTATGGCTTTCTTTATTGCTAAACCCTTTATCATTGATTGAATATTGTATTCGACATTGCCATTAATTATATTGATTACTATACTGATTGATACCGAACTGATTATTATTGGATTAACTGATAACTAGATGCCATTGTTGCTTATGGTATCCCTTGCTATTGACCCTGATATGGTTTAGTAGAGCTACCAATCCGACAAGATAGTGGGGAAATATTGTCGCCGATGTGTACATTGTATTATTGATACCCTAGCTAGGGGGGTTATGGTCCTGGCCATAGGGCCTGATCAGCCTTATGCTCACTAATATTAATATGATACCGATGACCTACATGGTCCATACTGATGCGGATTACTGGAGATTGTATGATTTCTTTTCATACAGTCCATCCCATTATCTGTCTTTCCATATGATACCGAGCTTATATGTTATTCTTTGGCTATACTGTACCTTAATATTGATACTGTATACTGTTATCCTATTGACTAATACCATCATTTATTGGATGCCTATTGTTTATTGTGATGCATGTAAATTCACTGAGTATCATCTATACTCACCATTTCATTGTTTATCCATTTTAATAGAGGAGTAGGTTGCAGAATCCCGACGTCTGTATCTCTGTGGATTTCTGCTACAGATTCTGATTATGTATATTTTTTATATTCTGTATATTTATTTTGGTGTTCATTATTTAGCTGCTCCATGGGTATGTATGGGTTAGCTAGGAGATGAATATTGTATATATGATGTTTGATGATATTATTATGAGTTATATGATAATATTATGGGATGATATATGAATGTTACAGTCAATTGCAGAATGCATGATAGGATAACAAAATGAATAGTAACTAATAAATATTGATAATATATTGTGGTTTATAGATGATGCATATGATACTGGATTCTACTGGGTGCCGGTCGCCATTGGCATCTCCCGTGTCCTAGGACCGTTACGGTCTGGAAAACTGGGTCGTGACAAAACTCCTATGTCTGTAATCTAGAGCTCTGATACCACCTCTGTCACGACCCGTTTGTGGATCACGATGGTCCAAGGATGCGGGAGATGACAATAGTGATCGGCACCCGTAGAACCCAGTATAACATACATAATCTATAACCATCAATTATTTATCTATTTTACTTAATTACCATTCATTCTGTTATTCTCTAATTATTTCTGTAATCTAGTGTTATTGGATATAGTAATTATCATCACATCTCATACTATCATTATATATCATAAAACATCATCATATACATATAAATATTCATATCCTAACTATCCCATACATACCCTATGGAGCAGCTAGATTATGAACATCAAAATACAAAGTTCAGAATATATACATCAAATGACAGCAAGCAGAAATCCTTGGATGATAAATGATGGGATTTTGCAGTCTACTCATCTCCTGAAATGGTTAAATAAAGAAACGGTGAGTATATAAGATACTCAGTGAATCTATATGCATTGCAAGTCAAATAGGATGGAACAATGATATATAATGATAAAGGAACAATGGAACAGTATCATTCATGTTGATTTACAAAATCAGTATCAAAAAATAACAAGAATGTCAATGGTAATATCAAAGGCATATCATATGGTAAAACAGATATAAGGCCCTGAAACACGTAGACTATATGTAATCACACAGTCAATCACATATCAAGTAAGCATAAGACTGATCAGGTCCTATGGTCGGGACCAATAACCCTTCTCAGCTAGGGCATCAATATCAATATGCACATTGCCGACAGTATGTTCCCACTATCCTGTCGAAGCGGCAGCTCTATCAAACCACATTCAAGTCAATACAAGTGAACATCATACCAATAGACACCATTATGCAACAATGGTATCATCAATGACATTAAACTCAATATCTTTCAAATCAAATGGCATTTGAATCAATGGCATTGCAATATACAATATGCAATCAATGATAAGGGTTATGGTAAATAACAAAGGTATGGAAAAAAAGGTTAGTTCGGCAAAGAAAATCGATAGGCCAATGTCATTGGCAACGATGTGTCACGACCCAATTTCTCGAGTCGCGACGGTCCTAGGGCACGGAAAATACAAATGCCGACCGACACCCGTAGAACCTAGTATCATATGCATCATCTATAAACCTTAAAATATTCATTATTCATTAATTACCATTTATTCTGTTAGCCTGTCATGCATTCTATAATCATTCTGCAATTTGCTGTAACCATTCAAATTACCAGAACATGCATCATCATATACTCAATATGAATCATAAAGCATCATATACAATGTTCATCTCCTAGATACCCAATACATACCTATGGAGCAACAAGATAATGAACACCAAAAATAATGTAATACAATAACATAATATATACATCAGAAAGTCTATAGCAGAATCCTCAGAGAAACATAAGACTAGATTCTGCAACCCTACTCCTCTCCTAAAATGGGTAAACAAATAAACGGTGAGTATAGATGATACTCAGTGAATTTACATGCATCACAATAAACAATAGGTATCAAATAACAATGGTATCAGTCAATAGGATATCAGTATACAGTATCAATGTCAAGGCACAGTATAGCCAAAGAATAACAAATTAGCTTGGTATCATATGGAAAGACAGATAATGGGATGGATTGTATGAAAATAAATTATACAATCTCCAATCAATCAGTATAGACCATGTAGGTCTCTAGTAATATCCATATCACGATCAATAAGCATAAGGTTGATCATGCCCTATGGCCAGGACCATAACCCCTCCTAGCTAGGGTACTAATAATACAATGTGCATAAGGTCAATAGTATTTCTCCACTACCCTGTCGAATCAGTATTTCTGCCAAACCATATCAGGGTCAATAACGAGGGACACCATAAGCAACAATGGCATCCATATATTAGTCAATCCAATAAAAATCAGTTTGATATCAATCAATACAGTATTCAATATAATCAATGGCAATGCCATATATAATGTACCATCAATAATTAAGGGTTTAGTATTAAGGAAAGTCATAAAACAAAAGTTGGTTCGGTGGTCGAAATGGTAGGTCAATTGGCATGCCAACATCGCTGGTGACAATGGCATTCAAATGGTAGGCCTATGGAATACAAACTAATAGACTAATGGCAAATGAGCTAGGCATCAAGAAGTACAATTAAACAGTCATCAAATATGATCAAATTGGCAAAAAACCAAAGAATTCCAAAGGCAATATAAGGCATACATGGTTCGGCCATTTAGGGTTTTTCACCAAAGGTTTCCATTCAACAATTCAATGATATAGACATGTAAATTGATGCAATGTAAACTCAGCTAATGCTTCAAGTCACCTTTGCACAAGCCAATTCCACCAAATTTTTTCCAAATGTGCCAATTAGGTCACTTTATAATACACCTTTGTCAAATCTCTAATTCTACATCAATTAATCCACCAACTAGTTATCTATTCACATCTAATTAACTAATTCTAACATCAATTAATAAAACCTAATACTAATTCATCAAGTCATATCTTACAACTTCAAATCAACCATCAAATTTAGGGATTTCCACAAATTAGTATCAATCTAAGTAAATTAACACTAACCCATCTAATTCAACCTAAATAACATCTAATTAATCAATCAAACCAAACAAATAAACCCTTACCTCAA
>CANXYC012181028.1:0-17479 GCA_948193065.1 Aleurites moluccanus | reverse complement strand
AAAACTTATAAGTTCAACTAGAATGAAAAACAAAAACAAAATAAAATAGAAGTTCTTTTGGTGTTTATTTGTTGTACACAATTTAACTATACCCATGAATTTGGTTCTATGTTTTGGTACTAGAGCATGCATGTTAAAGATTGTCAAAAATCTTAATTTCAGGATTTAATAATAGTTCGAAAGTTAATGGCCTAAAGTCTAAAAAAATCGAGAATTTTAGAAATTAAGGTAATGTTTCATACCTAAAAAAATCTAGAATTTTAGAATCGTCTCATATGTAAAAATTTGAAAGATAATGTTTCATAAAAATTTAAGAAATTTATCATATCTTATGAAGTTTTTAAAAAATAATGTCACATCGTGTGAAAATATAAAAAATTCATTTCATCTTGCAAAGTCTTCTAAAATAATATCTTATCATGTGAAAATTTAAAAAATTCGCCTCACCTTAAAAAAAAAAAAAATTAAGTTGAGAAGTACGCAACTTACAAATTCGACATTTTTACATTTTTTGATTCACATTTGCAGACTTTCTTTAATGCCTGTAATAAATATTTATCACAACCACCTTCTTTCTTCAAAATTATATAAAAAAAAATAAAAAAAAAATGAAAAAAATAAAGGAAAATTAGAAAGAAAAATGAAAATGAAAATAAAAGAAAAATAAAATAATTATTTTATTAATTTTAATAAATTTTATGGACTATATAGTAATCATCTTAAAAAAATTTAAAAATTAAGAGGACAAAAAATAAAAAAAGTGAAAAAAAATTTAAATAAACTTTATTAGATACTAAATAGTTAATTTTTCAAAATAAAATAACCATTTTATTAATTTTAACAAATTTAAGGGATAAAATAGTAATTTATTCTAAAAATTAGGGTAGAAGTCAAACAGACCAAATTGAACCAAACCAATCAAATCAAATTAAAACTGATGGTTTGATAATTATTTAGTTTGATTTGATTTAAAAAATAGAGCAAATTAAATATTCGATTTAGTTTGCAATTTAAGTCTTTTTCTTCTCGATTTCAAACTGAATCGATTATTTTTTACTATTATTACAATTAAATATATTTGATTTTATATATATACAACTATATTTTTTTAATCTAATATTAATTTAAAATTTAAAAAAAAAATATCATTTACGAAAATTAATTAAAGATAAATAAAAAAATCTAATTCTTGAGAAAAAATACAAATCTTGAGTGTAATAATTAATGGAATAAATAAATTTTGCATTATACATTAAATTATTTTTTATATTTTTCTATGATTGATACTTTATCATTTTTTTTTAAATTTATAATAAAATAATATTTAATTTGAGACTAATAAACCAAAAATAATTAAACCAATCAAATCGACAGTTTGATTATAATAATGATTTAATTTAATTTAAAAAAATTAAAAAAATTAATTTAATTTAATAATAACCATTCAAATCAATTAAATCAAACCAATATCACCCTTGCAAAAAATTAAAAAATTCAAGGAAACACATAGTTGTTGCCTTATCATAAATTCACCTTATTGTCCAAAATGTCTTTTTATATTATTTTCATCTCTAAAAATAAATGTTACACCATATATGTATTTTAATAATAATAATAATCAATGGCAACATGAAGAATCATTAATGAATTTTAAATTTCTGATAGATCATGATTTTTGTATTACTATGACCCGTTTGTTATTATTATTATAAGAAACAATCTTATGCTAAAAATATCTTCTCAATCTCTTTGAGAAAGACTTTATTATTATTTTTTACAATGTCCAAAGTCTGAACTTTCTTCTAAATCTTCATTGAAGGCAGTGCGGATTTGTTATGTACCATTACTCCTTTTCTTTTCTTTCTTTTTTTCCTTTAAAAAAGAAATGTAATATTTTGCAACTTTTCCTTTTCATCATATATCAATTTTATGGTTATTGAGTTTTCCCTTAACAAAAACATTATGTGGTTGAGTTTGTAGAATTGTGGATTTCAAAGGAAAGTTGATCGTAGTTATTATTATTATTATTTTTTTTTTTATAAAATCATAATTATTACTTACATGAAAATTTTTAGTTAAATTTAATTCATCAATGTTAAATTATAAATTAATTAATAATCATCAGATAAATCGACGTATTAATTATAATATATATTCAAAATTTAAATAATTAATTATTATATTCGAGATAATTATTATTTAATATATCTGATCATCATTGATTAATCTATAATCTTATCTACTATATTATATTTACCTAATATTTTTTATATAAAGAAATAAATTATTTTAATTATGTAAAATATAAATTCGTATAATTTATAAATTTAAAAATTAAATAAGGTCACAATAATTTATTGTTATTATGTGGGAAAATAAAAATCATAATTTTTTTAAATTTTTCTCCAATTTACTATTTTTTATTATCAATATCATTATCATATTTAAAATTTATTAATTTAAAATCATTTGATTAATAATTTAATTCTTAAGGATTTATTTTGTAATGGCCGAAATCATAATTCAAACTATGATAATGATCCTCCTCTTAAATAATTTTTATGCAAAAAAATTATAAATTTAATTCAATTTTTTTTTTTTTTTAAATAGAGGGTCATTGAAAAGGGTTCGGGCAGAGGGTACATGCTTGTACACAAGTACACAAAAATTTGTTACTTAATACAGTAGGAGAATTGACTTAAGAGTCCATTTAGAGGGTGAGGGATTGAAATTATAATTTCAATATATATTTATCAAAAAAATTAGAATTAAAATTAAAATTAAATAAAAAATTAATGATGATAAAAAGGACGGTAAAATTAAAAGTAGTGTAAATAAAAAATTAATGATGATAAAAAGGACGGTAAAATTAAAAATAGTGGTGGATCATTGATGATGGTGATGAATCTCCGACAATAACAATTTGGCGAGTCATCATTGCTGAAATTGATAAACCATCGTCGTCAGAGGTGGTGGATCATCATCGTCGATAATAGTGCTGGAGGTGCTGAGAATGGTTGTGGTGGTGATAGAAAGAATTATAATAGTGGTTATGAAATTATAATTCTTATGAGTTAAGAATAAAATTGTGAAATTATTTTTTTAATTATATTATAATTTTATAAAATTATAAGTAAAATTTTAATTCTAATTTTAGATAATTGTTAAATATTAAAATTTTAATTTTAATTTTAATTTTAAATTTTTTAATTGGATTCTGATAATAATAAAAGTGGAGGAGATTGAAAATCATACTGTCAGACGCACTATTATTATGCAATGATTCTACAATCACTAAACACTTCATTAATACTCATTAATTAATTATAACAAGTATACTTAGGGGCTGTTTGGTTGACCAACTAAACACCCCTAATTGCCGATTGTCAATATGCGCGTCGCCAATTGAAAAAATTTATAATGTTTGGTTGGCCAACTAAAAACTCCGATTATGGTAAAATTTCTTTTTAATCGGCAAATTTCATAAGCAGCTATAAGCTGCTTTTAGCGATTGGCGATTTGGCAATCGCACTTTTATACCAATCGCACATTTAGCCATCGCTCTACCAAACACTCTCTTAATACAGGTTATGGCATCATTATCAACGCTTAATATCAAATTACCAAGCCAAGTAAAAAATCTAGAGTTCCTGAATTCTCAAATATTCCTCCCTACTCTATATATCGTATTCCGTGACCAAATTTTTTCTTGAGTCTTGAAAGTTGGACCCATTTAAGGAAATCCATAGGATCACGTGCTCTTCCTAATTAATTTAATTATTAATTTAATCACCTTGTATAATTTAACTAACAACAATTAATATTTTAGGGTTTAAATTAAATTTTATTACATGTATTGAAAAAAAAAATTTATTAAATAAATCTAATTCATCATATCATATAATAAAATATTAATGATAATTAAATATTTTAAACAATAATTAAGTGAATATAATAATTTAATATCTAATTTATAAGATATATATTATAATTAATATGTTGATATATCCGAACACTATTAATTAATTTAAAATATGAAAAGATAAATTAAATTTTTTTAAAAAATTCTCAATAAAAACAAATATATGAATTTAAAAAATTAAAAAAGTAATAAATTTTCAAACACTATAATTTTTTTATAAATTGTAATATGTGATTTAACTTATAGACTATAGAAGATAACTTAATAACATCCTATTAATACCATAGTTAGCTTGCCTGATGCTGCAGATAAGCATTTAAATGGTAGAAAATCATATATAGATTATGATAAATAAATTGATAATGATAAAAAGGATAATTATTACTTGCAAGTAAAATATATAAAAATAACAACAGTTGATAGAGTATAATTTGTTAACTACTATATAATAATATCATCCTTGATATAAAAGATAATTTTGTTGTGATATTTGTAAACAAAATTATCTTTTTGTACTTATTAATTTTTATTAGTGGAAGATTTTGTCTAATCCCAAACTCGGGGGCACGTGACCGATACTAGAAAATCGAAAAGTATAAAACTTTTAAAATCCATAATAATCCTAACTGAATACTAAACGATAAATTTGTAATATAACAGCTATAATTGTCATAAAATTAAGACTATTACTCAACAAAACTAATAATATGACAGTTACAACTGTAACTGATTTTATGACAGTTATAACTATCATATTATAAATTTGTTGTTTAATATTTAGTCAAACTTACTATGAGTTATAAAAGTTTTATGTTTTCTTATTCTCTAGTGTCAGTCATGTGCTTTCGGTTTCGGGGCGTGACAAATTTGTTCAGAGTTTGGCACTTGGATGTAGTCTAAACTAAAAGAACGAACCACGTTAAATTTGATGTGCTGTTTTCTTACTTATTTTATTTGTGGATAATAATCTTTTAGTTTTTTGCCCAATAAAAAGTGGAGAGAAAATGAAAGAAGTTGAAGAAATTTCTTTCATTTGATTACCTAATACGAGAAAAATAAGAAAATAAATCAGAGAACATAAGATTTACTCATTTAAAAAAAGAAATCAGAAAAAAATGTGATTTACTCATTTAAATTTTAGGAAAAAAAAATATGTCCATTTTGAGGAGAAATAGAGAGAAATTATGAACTGCACTGCAAAGTGTTTTTAACACAAATTATGAAAATACTTTATTTTTTATTACTTATCTTTCAACGAGGTTAGAAAGGTAATTGTCTTGTAAATTAATTTAAATTTTCTCCCTATGCAAATAAAAGATCAAAAAATATAAGGAAAATTATAATTCTTTTTTCTTCATTTTCTTTATTTAATTTCTCTTACTCTAAATAATTAGTGCAGGAAACAAAACCTTAAAGCTCATGCATAGTAGATTTTTAGCTCCCACTTAAAAGTTAGAAAAACAAGTTCAGAAAGAAAACTTTGTTGTAAAGATGTTGATATCTTTTTTTTTTAAAAAAAATGAGGAGGAGTTTGTTAGAATTACGAGTTATTTACCATAAGTTTTGTACATTGACTTTATTCTATTTTATTAAATGATATGGGCTTCAAAATCCAAATAAAATAACACTTAAATGAATGGGCTCAAAGTTTAAAGTTCGAGTCTTATTTAGTTTGAAATTGTACATCTCACAACTCTAAAGATAATTTTAGCAGTAAGTAAAAATTCTTTGATTAAGGTTCTTAATTAATCAACACGATAATAGATTCTTAGCTCTTCCATCTTAAAAGTTAGAAAGACAAATTCAAAAAGAAAACTTTTTTGTGAAGTTGTTTCTGTGGTTTTTTTTTTTCAAAAAATAAGAAAGAGGAATTTGTTTGAATTATGGGTTATTTACCATGAGTTTTTGTAAATGAAATTTGTTCTATTTCATTAAACAAAATGAATTTTAAAATCCAAATAAAATAACACCTAAATTAATGCACCCAAAATTTAAAGTTCGAGTTTTATTTAATTTAAAGTTGTAAATCTCACAACTTTTAAAGATAATTTTAGCACCAGTAAGCCAAGATTCTTTGGTTAAGACTTTTAATTGATCAATATGCATAGTAGATTCTTAATTTTTCCATCTTAGTAGTTAGAAAGACAAGTTCAAAAATAATTTTTTTTTGTGAAGTTGTTGTTTTTGTTTTTTTTTTTTTCAAAAAAGAAATAATAAAAGAGGAATTTGTTTGAATTATGGGTAATTTACCATGAGTTTTGTACATAGAATTTGTTCTATTTCATTAAACAAAATGGATTTTAAAATCCAAATAAAATAACACCTCAATTGATGGGCTCAAATTTTAAAGAATGACCCAAGTCTTCTTTATGTATATGACTATGCCCAGCTGTAAACATGCAAATAAACACTTCCAATATACTTTATAATCATCCATACTCAAATCAATTATCCCTCTGAATCTCCAATAACAACTCAGTACATGTATCTGCATATCAAACTATATCCATTCATAACATAATATATATATATCCATAGTATAATTTATATGCAAAGCTGAAAAATGTAAACCACTAAGGGGTGAGTATAAAAATACTCAATGAATTCATATGTATAAAAATGCAGTAGATGTTCATAATACCATGGTTGTTCATATATGACCTGTAGAATCAATATAAGATAACAAATAAAGGGTGAAACAAGTATTCATATAAATATCCATATAAATATCCAGTGTACGAGTCAACGCACATATGATATAACAAGATTGGGTTATATGAAAAGTGCATTCGCACTATCTGTAATTCAGTACACAAGTACTATCATAAAGTGCATAACCATTTTACATAGGGAGATCAGCCCCTACGACTAGAGAATATAACGTCCCTCCCTAGCAAGGGTCCCTATAAACACCAGTGTGCACACAGTCAATGGATTTACTTGCTACACCATCGAGGTAGCCCTGTTATAATACCATATGGGTGTGTCCCCATATAACAATAAATATAGCATAAATAGAACTCATATAGCTGTGAAACAATCATATATATATATTTATAATGAATATTACAACAAATTTTGGTAATGTCAAAAAAATACCCGGCGGGATCCAATTGCGCTGCCGCAACTGACACTGGCCGTTACAGGTCCATTTTGGGATTTTTGAGTAGTTTCTGGTTAACTATGTTACCAAAAGATTTAGGTGGACTATGAAGTACCATTTTAAAGCTTGGGATAAAACTAGAAGATTGGGCCAGGTGGTGGCCCAATTGGCTTTCTGGATTTCATTTTAGAGACAGGCAAAGTTTATGTCATTTTAGGTCGTTTCGATGGGTTTATTTTCGGGCTAATGTGCACTGTATGTACTGTAAGATAGCAAATACTGGTTTATCAGTCCAAATGATATTTCATATGATATATGATGCAAATCATGCATGATTATACATATAGACTCACCTTTATTGCAATTTAACTACTTTGTCCCCCAATCCACTGTTCAAGGCCCTAGTCAGCCTGTCGTCCGACACTCCGAGCTGGAGTACACGACGGTTCACCTATTTCCACATATAACACTCTGCTAAGATGTAAAAATATCACAAAATACATTATTCACATAAACAGACATCAAGCATACACTGTATGTGTAATACCCAACAATAAATATATGATTTTATTTTATTTTTATTTCTAACCCTTGAGATGTGTGGATAAATGTTTTAGAGAAATTTCAGAATTTTTAGTATGCAGGAATAATTTTGGTGAGTCAGTTTTGTGGTTTTAAATGAACAAATTAGAAAAGTGAAAATCATGTGAGTTGCAAATTTTTATCTACGAATTTGTAAAATTATTTTGGAAATTCTGTGTGTGTAAGGAAATATATTCCTTAACCGGGATTTAATTAGTTTTCTGTTTTCCTGCAGTAAGTTGATGTGTATCTTGAGAATGTGGAAATTTGAGTCTGTTTATTGATCTTCTATATATAGTAATGGTTGAGAAATTTCAATGAGATTGGATAATTGTAGTTCAAGAGATAGCTAATTTAATCAGACCTGCTTGGACAATTTTTGGAAAGTAAAGTCTGGGTGAATTTAGAAATTTACCATAAATGTTGTAGATCTCCTTTTGATTTGAATTTTTGGTTATGATGGACCCTGAGTGTCTATTTTAAGTGACAAAAATAATTAAGAAGTTTGGGTGTCTGTAGCTCAATTGCGAGCTGGTTCAGTGCAGAGCGACAAGAAAGGTTTTCCAGCTCGGCAGAATAGGTAGTGCGAGGTGGTTCCTCGATTTCAAAAATAGCTAGAGGCTGATCGAGTTGGAGTGGTAAGCATGAAATTGTAGCCTGTGTGTCTAAGTTAACTGGGGAAAAAGAATCAGGACATTTGGACTTCTTTATCTCGCTCGCGAGGCATTTTAATGAGAAGCGACGAGATGGCTGACGAGGCAGGATTCCAACTCGCTAATATAGGCATTGGCGAAGTGGGATTGCCGAAGTGGCATTGCCAAAGTAGAGTTTGGCGAGGTGGTATATGCAAAGTGAGATATGCGAGGTGGGATATGCGAGGTGGGATTGCGAGGTGACATATGCTAAGTGGGATTGCGAAGTGAGTCTAGTGAAGTGGGAAGCTGAGAGGCAGTAGCCTATTTTAAGAGGAGATGCAATAGCAATTTTCACGATATCTTATTCTTCTCTTTTTTTCGTTCGTTCTCATTTCTTCTCCTAATTACGTGACCAAATTTTTTCTTGAGCCTTGAAAGTTGGACCCATTTAATGGAATCCATAGGATCACGTGCTCTTCCTAATTAATTTAATTATTAATTTAATCACCCTTGTATAATTTAACTAACAACAATTAATGGAAAAAATAGATTTTAGGGTTTAAATTAAATTTTATTACATGTATTAAAATTTTTTTTATTAAATAAATCTAATTCATCATATCAGATAATAAAATATTAATAATAATTAGATATTTTAAACAATAATTAAGTGAACATAATAATTTAATATCTAATTTATAAGATATATATTATAATTAATAAGTTGATATTTCCGAATACTATTAATTAATCTAAAATATAAAAAGATAAATTAAATTTTCTTAAAAATTTTTCAATAAAAAAAAATATATGGATTTAAAAAATTAAAAAAGTAATAAATTTTCAAACGCTATAATTTTTTTTATAAATTGTAATATGTGATTTAACCTATAGACTATACTAGTTAGCTTGCCCGATACAGCAGATAAGCATTTAAATGGTATAAAATTATATATAGATTATGATAAATAAATTGATAATGATAAAAAGGATAATTATTGCTTGTAAGTAAAATATATAAAAATAACAACAGTTTATATAGAATAATTTGTTAACTACTATATAATAGCATCATCCTTGATATAGAAGATAATTTAATAACATCCTATTAATACCATCCTAAATTCGCATAGGATATAATAAAATTTGATTTATTCAAAATATTATATATAAATTCTTAATATGTTGTAGTTAATAAGGACGAAATCTATTTAACACCATAGATAACAATAAGAACATAACTTGTTACTTGACAAAAGCAAAAAATATTCTGCAATACATCAAAAAGTATGGCATTACCCATCTTGCTCCAGTGTGCACTGGACCATAGCCATTAATAGCTGTGTTCTCGTTGAAGTATTGGGGTATTGATAAGCCCATGAAAACAGAGAATTCAAGAATAAACTTTGTCCCGAAGCGATTTAAGTTGCAGAACTGAAGGAAACTGAGACCTACTGAACCTGCTCATGTGTAATGAAACAATAATGAGAGCTTGATCTTGAATTGTATTATATAATAAAATACTGCGTAATTGGGAGGACATACTAACATATGCAAAGTAAAGGCAATGTAGAGCTGCAACAATTGGAGCTGGAATTGAAGCAAAGACAACATGTGTGAGTGCCACTATTTTGTTGTGATATTTGTAAACAAAATTATCTCTTTGTACCTATTAATTTTTATTAGTGGAAGATTTTATCTAGCCCTAAACTCGAAGGCACGTGACCGATACTAGAAAATCAAAAAGTATAAAACTTTTAAAACTTGTAGTAAGTCTAACTGAATACTAAACGATAAATTTATAATATGACAGCTGTAATTGTCATAAAATTAGGACTATTACCCAACAAAACTGATAATATGACAGTTATAACTGTCATATTATAGATTTGTCGTTTAATATTTAGTCAGACTTACTATGGGTTATGAAAGTTTATGTTTTCTTATTCTCTAGTGTCGGTCATGTGCTTTCGGTTTCGGAGCGTGACAAATTTATTCAGAGTTTGGCCCTTGGATGTAGTCCAAACTAAAAGAGTGAACCACATTAAATTTGATGAGCTGTTTTCTTACTTATTTTATTTGTGGATAATAATCTTTTAGTTTTTTGCCCAATAGAAAGTGGAGAGAAAATGAAAGAAGTTGAAGAAATTTCTTTCATTTGAATACCTAATAAGAGAACAATAAGAAAATAAATCAGAGAACATATGATTTACTCATTTAAGAAAAGAAATCAGAAAAAATGTGATTTACTCATTTAAATTTCAGGAAAAATAAGAAAATAAATTAGAGAACATATGATTTACTCATTTAAGAAAAGAAATCAGAAAAAATGTGATTCACTCATTTAAATTTTAGGAAAAAAAATTATGTCCATTTTAAAGAGAAATAAAGAGAAATTATGAACTGCACTGTAAAGTGTTTTTAACACAAATTATGAAAATACTTTTTTTTTTCATTACTTATCTTCAACGAGATTAGAAAGGTACTTGTCTTGTAAATTAATTTAAATTTTCTCCTTATACAAATGAAGATCAAAAAATATAAGGAAAATTATAATTCTTTTCTTTTCTTTTTTCTTCATTTTCTTTGTTTAATTTCTCTTACTCTAAATAATTAGTGCAGGAAACAAAACCTTAAAGCTCATGCATAGTAGATTTTTAGCTCCCTCTTAAAAGTTAGAAAAACAAGTTTAGAAAGAAAACTTTGTTGTGAAGATGTTCATATCTTATTTTTTTTCAAAAAATGAGGAGTTTGTTTGAATTACGAGTTATTTACCATAAGCTTTGTACATTGACTTTATTCTATTTTATTAAATGATATGGGCTTTAAAATTCAAATAAAATAACACCTAAATGAATGAGCTCAAAGTTTAAAGTTCGCGTCTTATTTAGTTTGAAATTGTACATCTCACAACTCTAAAGACAATTTTAGCAGTAAGCAAAAATTCTTTGGTTAAGGTTCTTAATTAATCAACACGATAATAGATTCTTAGCTCTTCCATCTTAAAAGTTAGAAAGACAAATTCGAAAAGAAAACTTTTTTATGAAGTTGTTTCTGTGTTTTTTTTTTTCAAAAAATAAGAAAGAGGAATTTGTTTGAATTATGGGTTATTTACCATGAGTTTTTGTAAATGAAATTTGTTCTATTTCATTAACCAAAATGAATTTTAAAATCCAAATAAAATAACACCTAAATTAATGCACCCAAAATTTAAAGTTCGAGTTTTATTTAATTTAAAGTTGTAAATCTCACAACTTTTAAAGACAATTTTAGCACCAGTAAGCCAAAATTCTTTGGTTAAGACTTTTAATTGATCAACATGCATTGCAGATTCTTAGTTCTTCCATCTTAGTAGTTAGAAAGACAAGTTCAAAAATAATTTTTTTTTGTGAAGCTGTTGTTTCTGTTTTTTTTTTTTCAAAAAAGAAATAATAAAAGAGGAATTTGTTTGAATTATGGTAATTTACCATGAGTTTTGTACATAGAATTTGTTCATTTCATTAAACAAAATGGATTTTAAAATCCAAATAAAATAACACCTCAATTGATGGGCTCAAATTTTAAAGAATGACCCAAGTCTTCTTTATGTATTATAATTTGTTTTTTAAGGGAGGTCATACACTAAATTTAAAATTATTACTGCTAATAGTGGAAAATTTTTGGAACAGGGGCATCTGTTTGCATCAGTAATTTTGATCTATACAAAAGTAAAAACAGTAAATATACTCATGCCAACAAACACAAGATCAAATGTCTAGCACATAATTCATTGTTTTAGCAGAGAACAAACATGTCCTCTTAGTAATATTCTTGTTTTGGAATTTTACGGGCAAACATATCAATTAGAGCAAATCGGGAGATAAAAGAAGCTATTAGGAGACTCAAAGCCTGTAATATGGGAAAAGTTCATAGCAGATTTGTCATGACCCAACTTGGGAGTCGTGACGGTCCTAGGGTAAGGGTGTTGCCTAAACTATCAGTACCACGAAAAACCCAAATAACTATATTATATGACATACAATTCATGTAATCAGCTTAAATAGTTTAATAATGCTGCAGAAATTTTGACAACATCTCCTCTATAATATGACTATGCCCAGCTGTAAACATGCAAATAAACACTTCCAATATACTTTATAATCATCCATACTCAAATCAATTATCCCTCTGAATCTCCAATAACAACTCAGTACATGTATCTGTATATCAAACTATATCCATTCATAGCATAATATATATATATATCCATAGTATAATTTATATGCAAAGCTATAGAAATGTAAACACACACACATATATATATATACATGCCACACCTTAGATTACAGTACCATGGAACCTCTATGCTGTACAATTATTTACATATACTTTTGGGACTTGATTATTGCATGTTCAAATAGTATAATTCCAAGGCGGGGATAGAAGATGCTAATGGAATTCGTGCCTCACTGCAGACCTGGGAGTCGCGACGGTCCTAGGGTATGGGTGTTGCCTAAGCTACCAGTACCACGAAGAACCCAAATAACTGTTGTCACACCCTAACTCCAATGGTGCGACAGTCCTAGGGCAAGGGTAGGCATAAAGCCACCATAAACCCGTAGAACTCACCAATCTTAAATCTCATGCACATATATTAATTACAACATCATATAATATCATACAATAATCATTACTATAAATCCAGTTAAGCATTCATCAAATCTTTACTATTATTATATCATAGCTTTCTCTTGTTCCTTACTGATCAAAAGATGCATCTCATATCACTAAGGAACAATAGTACCCAAAAGGTAACAATTCATACATCAAAATATCATCATCCTCAAATGACTATCTACGGAGCTCTAGAGAATACTTCCCTTACATATCGTATCATAATACCATTCAATGAATATACCTAATTACATATCAAAAGAATTACAATGGAAGCTTCTTGGGATGAATAAGTCAAGAAGCTTAATCTTCTCTGTTAGCTCTCTCACGAGCTACACTATCACCTGAAATCCACAGAAGAGGAGTGAGCCTTCAACTCAGTAAGATATGAACAAGCAGTAAGAAAGAAATACATATACATACATATACATACTTATATATATATATATATATATATATATATACAATCCGAATAAAACATTCATTTCAAGAACATGGTGAGAATCAGAATGTGGTTAGGCTTACAAAGAAACAGGAGTGCTCTCAATCGAATAACACTATCAAATATCATGGTAGAACTACAGAATGAATCGATAGCCATGCTACCTATCATAACAGAGCGCATCAGTAGTCCTTGCTACCTTATTGCAAACGCATGCTTGGCCAGGCATACGCATGCTTGGCCAGGCATACGCCTAGAGCTCGTGATCCTCTCTAGGTGGAGCACTGGTAAAAACCCTACCAGCTGGGTTAGTTATTGTTGATAACTGTTAGTTGATAGTTGATAGCTGAAAGCTGGTAGCTGTTACCTAATAGTTGATTGTTATAAGTATTTGATGAAATTATTATTGGCGGTTAGTTATTAATATATTTAATGCATATATATATATATTAAAATTTTTGGGACAAATACATTTTATTAATTAATATATCTTTTAATTAAAAGAGATATTAATTAATCAATAGATTAATAATTTATTAATTTAAAAAGAGTATTTACAATTGAACAAATAATATTTAATCAACTGAAAAATTATTATGTTTTAGTAATTTTATAATCAATTCAATATGAGTTAAATGAATTGAAAAAAAAATGTGATAAATTGAATGTAAATTAATTAAAATGGAATAAAAAAAATTTATCAATTGAATATGAATTAAATAAATTGAATAGAAAAATATATGTAAATTGAATTTAAATTAAATGAAGGGAAAAAAATATGTGAGTATAATTGTTTAGATTTATGATAATTTTTATATAAATTACTTTAAAATATCTCTTGTATATTTTATAATTATAATGACTTTTCATCTATCAATCATGATAGATGAAATGCGTAACACAATATATGAGTATAATAAAAAATATTTTACATGTGCTCAAAAGAATTATAACAATGAATTTTAATAAAGTATTATAATCTATTATATATATAATATGGTAAATTATTAATAATAAATTATTAATTTATAATGTAAATTGTCCATGTAATTATGTATAGATTTTTAAAAAAATATTATTTTATTAATTTATTTAAATTATTAATTTAGTTTACTGACTTAAATTGGAATTGGAAAAAATTAGTATATAATATATATTATTAATTTATCGAGTATTAATTTATAAAGGTTGTAATGGAAAATTTGTAACACCTAATGGTCTTTACATAATAAGAGGCAAATAAGAAACTAATAGGAAAAAATAAATTGTGAAAGGTCGATGATTGAAATCGTTAATTTTTCAGAATTTCAATTATAATTTTAAATATTAAACTATTAGATTTTAAAAATCTTTATAATCAGTATATTTATCAAATAACTAAAACTGGAAATTAATAACTTACCCTTCCAAAGAAGACTTTAATTTTAAATAATATATATTTTATACTGTTATTGATCTTGTAAAATATTTTAAGATTTAATTTAAATTTAATTGTTTAAATTTAATATTATATTATTTTTTATGATTTTATATTTAATATATAAATTTAAATATTTAATGTCTTCAAATTAGAGGTGATCATAAACTTATAATATTGATTTTAATGGAAATTTTTTTTTTATTAATTTAAATAAGATAAAATTTAAGTGATTTTGAATAAAAATTTAAAAGAGTGGCACCTAAACTCTGATGCTATGAGTTGATTGAGTTTAGATTATTTTGAATTTCAAATAAATTTAAACAATTTCAAATTATTGTTAATCATATATTGAATTTCAAATTAAATTCATTATTGTATTAACAACACTAAAGGTGGGTTATTGACTTCTTTATTTGCTTTTAAAAATTTCTGGAGCTCAAGTTCCCATTTTTTGTGATATGCAGGAAGAAAGCTTCAAAAGGGTACCTTATTTCTTGATTTAATTTGATGGGGTTTGCTTGAGCACGCTAATTAAAGCTGAGAGCCCATTTAAGACAGGTACTATATATAATTTTTTCACACTCGTTAGTCATACCCTTGTACTGTTCTTTATTTGGTTTTATAGTTTTGCCTGCATAAGTTTAGGTTGATTTACTTAAATTCCTGTGTTTCCTTTTGCTTCCTCATCTCCTTTTCCCTTTCAGATGATTGGGGCTTTTCCTTATGTTCTTTCCTTTCCTGTCCATTTTGATAATGTTTTAGTTTAGGAGTTTTGGAATTTGTGTCCAATTGTGGTATGTGGTATGCTTGATTGGGAGTTGTTTTTTAGTTTGACAATTAGCCAATTACTATTTTTGGGTAAATGTAATTTATCAATTTCAATGAGTAAGTTTAATGATACGATAATAATATATGAAAAAAAAAAAGAAATATTAATTTGATTAACAAAGTATGACAGATAATATATGAAAAAAAAGAAGTATTCTGTTATTGTTTTGGCTTAATGGTATAAGGGTATAATTTAGTGTAAGTAAGAGTTTTTCTGGTTTAATATTATTGTGAGATTGGATGACTTTGAAAATCTTGATACTGCCTCTCATTTGACACCATGGTCGTTTTGGTTGCTGACAACATTGGATAACAAACAAACCTAGGAGAAAAAGCAAAAACCAAAACAATCCAACGAAAAAAATAAAAACGAAAGAGAGCATGCATAGATTTTACTGTCAAACATCTCTCATGCAAGTGTCATTTTCTCCCACCAAAAACTATAATTCTAAAATATCCTGTCAAAAACACAACCCATCAACCATAAGAAGTCATGCATGCTTCTTCCAGTCATGATGTATAGAGTAATACAAACATTAGAAAGAAAAGAAAAGAAAACACATTAAAGGTTACAATAACATTATATAAAATTAAAATACCACATTAATATTATTCATGAGGCTCGAAGATCTTAATTATGAGTTTGATAAGTTCTGATTACTCCAGAATAATCTTTGGACACAAATGTTATGAAGTAGTGGCGTTGAAACATATTAGCCTTGGCAATATTCACAAGTTCCAAGTTTGCACCCTACATCATAATTGGATTATATAAATATAACTGATAAGATTGAATATAATTGAGTATATAATAAAGTTACATGACGAAGTAAACCTTATAATTTCATTCTTATTCTTTTCCTTAATAGCTTAGTTAAGGCAATACTTGCACTCTATAGAATATGCCCCTTCTCCTTCAAGATGTACCCGCAAAAGACAACCAATAAAAGCTATTTCACGCGGAAACATTGTGATATCAAAACCCTGGAGAGATCAAACAAACATGAAACATCAAAATCAAAAGCAGAGTCACTTAAATTATGTAATAATTATTAAGAATAATCTCATAGGTTATAGTCATTTTAGTTATGATATTGCAACTCGCTGAACTGCATTACAAAATAGGCACTTGGCAATTACGCTTCCAGCCCAATGCAAATCCCGACCACTATAGGTATATAAAACATTTCAATTCATTAATCAATGCAATTCTCTTGCACTATAAATACCATAAAACATTGAAAGAGAAAATGAATGATCAAATATTGCATTAAGTTGCAAATTACATACCAAAACCCCACTTCATGAAATTAGAAAACTAAAAAAAAAATTATAGATAGAAAAGCTCCTTTGTTTTGTATTTCAGTTTCAAAATTGTAAACCCATTTCACAGTTGATAACAATGTAGAAGGAGAAAGAAGATACTTAATGAAAATTGAAAATGCAAATATTATGAAATTGCAATATTAGTCCTACACGCAAATTGAAAATGCAAACACTGTGAAAATTGCAATCATGCATCCTACACTCATCCAATTTCCCTCTCCTATTTAAACAAAAAATATAAGAAGAAAAAAAAAAATCTCTATTACAGAATATAAATTTCAAAGCAGCATTCAGTAAAATAAACGCTTCATCACTGATTTAAAGTACTTGAGGTAAGAAAGATTTCTGTTTATTAATTTTGTCACTTCTCTTATAGCTACATTTATATTTTCTTTTTCCTATTTCGTGTAATTTAGTATACATTAAATTTTTTTTATTTCGCTAGGCTTTGCCCGCAGAACATAAAGAATGGAGATTAGCTCAGACCAACAGATTCCACAATCACAGCAACCTAACCAAGAGACCACCTACCTGAGGACATGTTTGAATGGCATAAATGCACTGACTG
>CANXYC012180798.1:0-40901 GCA_948193065.1 Aleurites moluccanus | reverse complement strand
TTTGATGTTTAATAGGTATTTATGGATGAATGTTATGCATTTGATGTGTATAAATGTTGTATGATTGATTGGTGTTGAAAAATGGATGAATGGAATGATTTCCATTAAGGTGGAACTATATTGACTTTGTTACTTTAAGGTATTAGGCTAATGCAATTGAAGAAGTAAGGTTTGAATATAGTTTAATGGCATGATGATGGAAATGTATAAGTTCAAATGTGGAAAAGTTGAATGATATAAGTATTTGGAAAGCATACTTGAAATGTGATGTATGTTTGGTATGAAATATTGAACTAAGTGTTTCAAGTTCTTAACTTAGCATTATAATGATGAATATGTGTAATGTGAATGAAATGTGGTGATAGAAATGCATTTGATGCATAAAAGGTATGAAAAGTGTCAAAAGTATGATATAGGGCATTTGGTGTATAATATGTGTTTATGCATGCTGTTATGCTTTAATATAATGTGATATGTGTTTTGATATGAATAGTAATTAGTATAAGTCTTATCAGTAGTGATTTGGTTATTATAGGGGAAAGTTCCCAAGTGAGAGCCGCTGACGGCTAACAATCTTTGAGTAAATGGCTGAATACCATTCCCTTTGCTTTCATTCCAATAAATAATATTCTATCCAATGTATTTTTGGTAACAGAATAAATATTCCTAATCTAAATATATCAGCTATTACATGAATAAAGAAAATATATTTACATTTAATACAAGAGCTAATTTAGGAACTAAATGAGGAGCTAAATTAGAAGCAGCCAATAAAGGCAAATCTCAATAATAACTGCCTAAATATAATCTTGATTGATATCTGCCTAATTATAATCTTAACTAATATTCTTGATTGATATCTGTCTAATTATAATCTTGACTGATAAAAGGTAATCCTGGGACTGTACGGGATGCTTCGGGTGGGTTGCTATTTTGGTTTGAACTTGGGTCTTCAATTGGACTACCAGCCAGGTGCTGATTGAAGTTGATTCTAAAGCTTTACTGGATTTATTGAAAGGTTTTGCAAAGATGTTATTACTAAATAGTAAATGGCAAGTGCAACTCCACCATGTTTGCAAACAGAATTGCACACAAGTTGACTAAATATTAATTAGATGATGCTTTAGCATTTTAGGCGTTGCTTGGCTTAGATTGGCTGTTGTTTGCTTGAGGTTACACATCTCCTCTTGAAAAAATAAAAAAAATCAAAATCTTTATCCGCTAACTCAACCTTGTAGTTTTTCCTATGAACCACCTTGAGTTATTTATTTGTCATGGAAGACGTGTAGTTACGAAAATGACAGTCAATTACCGTTTTAAACTACATGATTTCATTATCAAGCAATTATGTTGACAAAACGACTAAATGCATTATTCTTTTGCCAAGTCAGAAGAAGCAGAGCCTAACACCAATTAAACCTCGTCTTTTTTATAAAAAAAATAAAATAAAATTGATTTTTGAATTGTTTTTAAAGTTTTATTACACATCACTTTTAAATTTTCGGTACAGAGACCACTGAACTTCCCGCCCAGTTCTTGCAAATCTCTCTTCCTCGCTTATATATCTCCTCACAGAATTTAGACTAGTTTGTTTTGATGGAAATGTAAAAAAAAAAAAAAGAAAAAAAAAAAAGAAAAAAGAAAAATGTATATAATTTTTTTTATTCAGTTAACTAAAAAAAGAAGATAATAAAAAATAAATAAAAGAAATTACATTTACTCATTTAAGTTTTAAGAGAAAAAAAATTATTTTTATTTTAGAGAGAATTATAGAAAAATTAAAAATTAAAAGATGTGAAAAATGAAAATTATAAAAATAGTCATTCATTTACTCCATATTACTTCTCTTTTATAAGATTAAACTTTTTATTTACTTTATTCAGTAAATAAGAGATATAAATAATATAAAAAAATATTATTTTTTTTTCATTTCATTTCTCTTGTTTAATTTTTTTTCATTTTCCCTACACAATTAGTACACTAACATAGCCTTAAATTAGAGTAATAAAACACTATTAATAAAGCTCCAATTACATTTTAAACTCTCTTAATTCTGTATTTAATCCAAATTTTGTTCTGTATTTTAGGACTAATTTCACAAGAAAATGTCTTCAATTATATGCTTTCAGAACTCTCTGTGTATCACATAACGTTGCCTCAAAGCCAAAGCTTATTCTTCAATTCAAGGAAATCTCTAGGGATTATTTTATGAAATAGAATTTTGAAAAATTGTTATCTATTCAGTGAATCGCTGTTTTAAAAAATGTAATTTTGTTTGGGGGTTGGAATATGTAGGCATCCTGATTTTGGAACAGATATTGTTTCATGTGGTTTTGTGAAAGATCTAGGGATTGATGAAGCTCAGGGAGAGGTTCCTTTACTGTAGCATAACAATGGGAATTTGTTTTTTTTAAATATATTTTAAAGATTGAAATATTTTGAATTTATTTATTTATTTATATTTTTATTGTATTTCAGGTTTCATTTCCGTTGGAGCTCACAACACCAAGGGATGAAGGGCTGTTGTCTAAATTATATGTCTCATTTTAATTATTTAAAAATTTTTTAAAAAATTATATTTTGATAGTGTTTGATGTAATGAATCCATTGATATATTTTTTATACTAAATAAAAATCATTTCGACAGCATTATAAATGCGTTAAATTTAAACCGTTAAATATAATATATAAAATTTATAATACATTTTTAGATATCCAAATGATTTTTATTTAGTATAAAAAATATATCAATGGATTCATTATATTAATGGATTCATTACATCAAACACTATCAAAATATAATTTTTTAAAAATTTTATAAAAATTTTTAAGTAGCTAAAATGAGATACATGAGGGGCTGCTGTATAAAAATACACAGCAACCCCCTCAACCCGGGGTTAAGGGAGGCTCATCAGCCTCTACTGTGTAAACTTTTTAGTATCCAAAAAAATATAATTTTTTTTTTTAAAAATCATAATACTATAGTATTTTTTATAACGAATCCAATGATATATTTTTTTGTACAAAATAAAATCAAATAAATTCAAAAAATATAATATAAATGTATTAAATCTAGACCGTTAAAATTTAATGGTCTAGATTTAATACATTTATATTATATTTTTTGAATTCATTTAATTGTTAGTTTTGTATAAAAAAATATATTCATTATAAAAATATTATAATATTATAATTTTTTTAAATATTAAAAAATTTACACAATAAAAACTGATATAATTTTATCATGCAACCCCGCAATCCCAACACCAGCATGTCCAATCAAGGACATGGTAAATATGACACAATCAATCATTGTTTCATCAAGAACTCGCATATTTTTTGATGGGTAAAATTTTGTTTTTATATGATGAAATTTTTTTGAATGGCTAATAAGTCAAAACTTGTTACTTTTTTGAAGAATAAGTATAAAAAAAATACTTTTGATTTGAGTCTTTTAATTTTACATATGTGATTTTTTATTTTTCTATAAAGAGCGATTTATAGTTTATTTTGTTAACAGTTAAGGATTCATACTACTAACATCATTAGTCTATATTTGTATGGTGCTGATATGATTTACGTAGACTCCACCTCTTTATTTTTATATTATAATTTTAATGTCATGTGAATTTTTAATTATTCACTGGTAATTCTTAATTTTTCTAAAATTAAAATTAAAAATTAAATATCATATTTTTTATTATTTATTTTAAATTTATTATTTATTATTTTAAACTAATTAAATTAAAAAAGTTAAATATAGAAAAATGAAACAAAAAACTCGGAAATTAATCTCTTTCTATGTATCTTTTTCTTCACCATAGCCATTAAAAACTACCCACAAAACATTCTTACCACTACATAACGGATCAATTGAATCATATTTTCTTATTGCTATAGCCAACTGACAAACACTCCTACTCTATTTCAGTTGCAACTCAAATGGCCAATCACACACACTCTATTCCACTGCAAAAATTTCAATTGTAAAAATAAAATGGCCATTGTTGTATTTGATACAAGGAAATAGAAAAAATTGCAGAAATTTGTGGTTTGCAGAAAATTTGCCCACAAAAATGAACAAAAAAGACTAAATCAACACAAGAAACAAAAAATCCAGATAATGAAAACTCAAATAAACCCTTAACCATTACTATTTCTTGACGAAGGTGTCGCTATGTGGAAGAATTTCAAGCTCGATGAGATCAATCGAGCATCAGAACCACTCAAAATCACAGCCAATGTCCAAAATTAACACAGATCTGTTATCAAGGAGGAAAAAAAAAATAAAATACTTGCAAGATTGATGGTGGCTTTGGTGGTAGTAGCTTCAATTGAGATGAGTGGTGTTATATCTAAATCTGAGGGCACGTGACCGACACTAAAAAATATAAAAATATAAGATTTTCAAAATTCATAGTCACAGCCAATGTTCAAAATTAACATAGATCTGTTGTCGAGGAGGGAAAAAAAATAAAATACTTGTAAGATTGATGGTGGCTTTGGTGGTAGTAGCTTCAATTGAGATGAGTGGTGTTATATCTAAATCTGAAGGCACGTGACCGACACTAAGAAATAGAAAAATATAAAACTTTCAAAATTCATAGTCACAGCCAATGTCCAAAATTAACACAGATATGTTGTCGAGGAGGGAAAAAAAATAAAATACTTGCAAGATTGATGGTGGCTTTGGTGGTAGTAGCTTTAATTGAGATGAGTTGTGTCATATCCAAACTTGAGGTCACGTGACCGATACTAAGAAATAAAAAAATATAAGACTTTTAAAATTTATAATCAGCCTAACATCATATTAAAAGATAAATCTGAACCCTGACAGTTTTATTGTCATAAAATTAGGGCTATGACCTACCTATTAAGTAAAATTCGACAGTCACATCCAATCAATATTATTATCATAAAAATATTTCCGCTTAACAACAATCAATAATCAATAATTACACCATTGTCACAATATCAAACAGAACATCCTCTCAGAGCACTACTCATCAAAGTACACAATCATATAATCAAACAAGAATAAAAATCAGTCAACATGAACCACTCTAAGCCTTAATCCGGGGAGTCGATTCACATATTTGGCTCTCTGATTCCAAGTACTGTCTCTTAAATCCAATTCATTGGGTTCCGTCGTCATGGTCGTAGCCAAGTAGCTCCAACTTGATTAGTAAGCAGCGCCGAGCGATAAGAAAGCTTCGTCGTTACGCCAATCATTGCTCATCATATCATGCTCATTAATTCATAATCATCATATCATAATTATAACCATACCTAAGTGGTCCTATCACCTTAATCATATCCAGTAACCACAAACAATTCACATCATTCACAATCATCATATCACCACATCTCAATCATCACCACAACCATGGCACTAGCATACATCACAATCACCATTCATTATGTTTTATGATATATAATACTCTTATGCAATGCAACAAAAATAAATAAGGGGAATGAGATGTTGCATTAAACTATATAACTTATTGATTTGACGATCAAGTTGACTAATTTCTCTCGAAGCTCCCGAAGCCCAACGACAATAAAATACCTAAAACATCTCGATTGAAAACGTATAAGAATTATTAGGATAAGAACAACCCAACTACTGACTTTAAAATATAAGAAACGACTTTTAAAAATTCGTTGAAATTTCAACAGAATTTCTTTTAAAACTATGACGTAGTTCCTGAAATAAAAATAAAAACATTTCTAATAAACAGTCCATTAGACTCTCATCCATTTCAAAAATTCAATTGATCACTCATGTGTCTCCATCTCAATAATAAATACTTTCTCAAAATATTACATGCCTCAATTATCTGATCCAAATAAATAAATAATTATTTATAATAGTCTAATAAATATTCTAAATTAATTTCAATATTTATTATTTAATTATCAAGACTCTAAAATAATAATTTCAAATAACCTACATAAGACACTTAAATTTATTACTTAATAATCATTTGATCAATGAATTCATTTAACCATTTAATTCAATTATCTCGACTTCTAAAAATAATTTTTATAATAATTCAACAAATTATTTTGACTAATATAAATAATTAATCTGCAAACAAATTTCAATATCAATACCCAATTAATTCAATAAAAATAATTATTCTACAACTAATTTTCAATTTCAGTCTCCAATTAATTAAATAAAAATAATTATATTATAATTAATTTCTCAATAATTAATTCTTTAAAAATATTATTACTTATCACCATGATCAATATATTATCCTTCGAACTTCAATAATTTATTTTAACTCCAATTAATTTATTCATCTATTTTAGCTACCATCTCAATTAATTTACTCAATAATAATTTAGCTTTCAGTACTTAAATTTCACAAATATCATTAAAATAATTTTCATAATAACTCTAAATTAATAATCTCAATTTATAGACTTAATTTAAATATAGTTATCAATTATTCATTGTCTAAATATTCTAATATCATTGTCAATACTCAATATTTTTCATAAATTTATCTCCAAACATACTCCAAATAATTTATAATAAATTTTAGAACAATTTAAAAGTCAATTCCTCACAGTTGTTAGAAAAATATGTGTCCTATTTTTTTTATTCCGGCTTTATTCATCGATAGGAACAAAATAATTACCATTAGAAATTTGGACTGAATGGAGTTCAATGGAGCTGGTTTCGCCAAAAATGGTAGCCGAAAACAATCGAAATCTCGTTGGAAGATTGAAATTTCTTACTCTCCTATCTCCCTCTTCGACGAACATCAGACAATGAATAAGGTATTAAATGAAAGCTGAAATCAAGTTAAAATCATAAAAATATGAATCATTCAATTTAGATTTCAAATGAAAGAGAATTAAAATGAAAGAGTTAAGACCATTTGAAATTTTTGTTCAATATAGTCATGGAGACTATTTTGGACAAAAATAACTTCTTACTTGGTGATCAAAATCAAGTAAAACTAGTATCCATGAACTCATCTCATGGTGGTCTACAAGGTGATGTGGATGGTGTTGGTCACTTTCCTTCGGTTTAGCCAAAAACGACGCCGAAAATGAGTTGTTGATAATTTTTTACTCTTCTTCTCTTCTCTCGTTCCATCACTACTAGCAGATTTATTTTTTATTTTTTAAATTCTTTAAAAATTATAAAAAATTCATTTTAAGTTTAAAAATTATAAATAAATAGTTAATAAAATTTTTATAAAATGTATTTTATTTTTAAACTTAAAAACTAATTTCTTATCAATTTAGTAAAAATATTTAAATATAAATTTAATTTCCTAAAAATTCTTAAAACAATAATAATAATAATAATAATTAATTTAACTAAGAAAGGAAGTACAAAAATTAAATAATTTAAAAATACATAATAATTTAACACAATAATTAAAACTAAAATCCATTTTGAAAAACATATTTTCCTTTATTTTTGAATATTTATTTTTTTAAAATATAGTAAATCTTAAAAATATTTTTATATTTATAATTTTAATTAAATATTCATAAAATAATTATCATTTATCAATAAAATATAATTTAAAAAATATGGGTGTTACAGGCGGTAGCTTCAATTGTGGCTAGATTAGCGATGATGGGTTCCTATTGTGCAGCTTGCAGCTGCCAATCGACGAGGCAAAAATTGGCTGCTGGTTCGTGTGGAGCTTACTGGAGTAGTAGAAATCGAGGCTAGGTTCGTTGGATCGGCATTGATTTTGCTGGGTGATGGAGGAAAAGCTCAGAAGTTAACAAATGGAGGAAGAGCTCAATCTGGTGAAGATACACTTTGTAAATTTATTTTGTTGATGGTGAAGATTAAAGAAGAAGATGATATTTGAGACATTGGAATTTTAATTTTTAATTTTTAATAAAAATTTAAACTTATTTTTCTAAATTATTAATATTTAATATTTTATTAATAAAAATAAATAAATTGTCACGTGGATAATTAAAATCCCCTTAGCATTAAAATTAAAATAAAAAAGTAAAAAAATGGAGTTCACATGTTATATCAGCGCCACTAAATCTGTAACTGCTAACGAAATAAACTAAAATTTCCTCTTTGTCAAAAAAATAAAAAAAATAAAAATCACATACTTAAAATTAAAAATGACTCAAATCACATTATACTTTTTTTTTTACTTATCCCTTCTTTTTATTTTATTTTATACAGAAAGCAAATGAAGTGGTGGCTATGCTTCCATGGGTCCAGAATGTAAAAGTAACAATGTCCGCATAACCAGTCAGACCTGTTTTTGCTGGGCATCTTCCAGCTGGGTTGCAGACAATTTCAAATATTGTGGTAGTTTCAAGTTGCAAGGTAGACTTCCTACGAACTTTGTTCCTTTTTCATACTTCATATGTGCTATAGGAGTTAGGATTGACTATATGTCCTAGACATGCTTGATTGTAACATGATCGGCAAAATTTTTATATGTTGTTCCATGAAGTTATCCCTTCTGAATCATTGAATTTTGATTGCATTATCTCAAGTATAGAGCAAATATTTACTAGGAACTTGCAATTAAAAGTCATCATTCTTCATTAACCAAAAAAAAAAAAAAAAATCACCATTTTTCTTTGGCTTTTGATAGGAGGAGAATTGATCATACTTCCTTGCCATGATATTTCCATGCTGTTTTGGTTGCTTAAAATGTTATGTAATTAAAGCACAATTTATTGCTTCTAATTTTTCTCAGCACTGTTAATTGTGAAAAGTTGTGCAGGGAGGTGTGGGGAAATCAATGTATCTGTAAATCTTGCATAGCTGGTATGGGTGCTAGAGTAGGCATTTTTATGCTGACGTCTATGGTCCAAGTTTACCAACAATGATCTCCCCTGAAAAACGTTTGCTAGACATGGTATTATTATTTTAAAACTTAAATTCTATATAAATTAATATATGAGTGATTAAACAATTAATAATTATTGATTTAAGATAAAAAAATATTTTAATAATTATTGATTTAAGATAAAAAAAATATTTTTTTTAATTGATAAAAATTATAATTAGAAATTATAATTTCTATTTATTATTATGTTTTATTAATTTAATAAAAATAAATCGATAATTAATTATTAATAATTAAATATTTAAATATTTAATAATTTTTAAAATATTAATATGTATATTTTTAAATCGTAATTAAATTTTATAATTAAATTGTAACTCTATAAAACTTACTCCAACAGAATACTTGGGCTGGACCAGGCCGTGAAATAATGCGTGATCCAATGGTTTTTGGAGTTCGTCGACCAACTTTTGACTACCATTGTGTGGTATATTGTGCTTCTAAATATCTGATAGAATTATGGTTGTCAAAATCAAGACTAAATTAGTTTGTTAAATTGAGAAAATTAAGAACAGAAAAAGAAGTTGGGTTAATTAATTTTTTTTTATCCATTTTAAAAAAAAATGAATTAAAAATTAGTAAATTGATTGAATTAAATTAATTTTTTAGTTCACATAAGTTAATTTTTTATTTTAATTTTTAATTAAAATAATGTTGTTTTATCAAAATAGTACCGTTTTATCCTTGAAATTTTTTTAATAAATCATTGTATTAAAAAAGATTCAAACTAAAAACCTTTCGAAAGTTTTCTAAGGTATATTAAGAACAAGTTTTATTAGTATTTTCTCAAACTTAATATTTATAATTATTATATAATTTAATTAATTAATTAATTATATTATTATCTTTTTAAGATAATTAAACCCATTAAATTTAATCTACTCTTAAAATATAAATATATTTTTATTTTTATGATTTGAAATTTTATTTTAATTATTATTTAATATATTTGTTAACTAATGTGTATTAATTAATTTATTTTAAATAAATATATTTTACTTATCATATTTTTAATATATAATATAATTATAATATATTTTATATTTATTACATATTTAATTTAATTATGATTTAACTCTTGTTAATTTTTTTTTAATGGTAAAACTATCTAAATGTTAAAAAAAATTAGAAGACAACTAGTATGATGCACAAGTTAAATTTTTTTATATAATAATATATAATATAAAAAAATATTTTTTATAATTTTATGTAAAATTAATTATGATAATTTTTATTTTTATAATAACTAATTATTATTATATTAATATTTTAAATTTAATTGAATTATTTTTTTATTGTATAATAAAAAAACAATATATGTTTTTTCTATTATATAATATTAAATTTAATTATTTTTATTTTATTTCAATTTAATTCTAATTAAATTTTTTACTTTTCGTTTTTATCGATTTTTTAATCGGTCTAGTTAACTTTGGTAGCAGATGGACAACTTGAGGGGTTCATTTATATGTGGGACTTTTATAGATGCCAGTTCCACTACAGTTCACATTTGTTTCTGTATTACCTACTTATATGCTTCTTGTTTATGGTTGGATTCCATTTTCATACTGTTTTACTAATCTCAGTTATGCACAACTCTATCGTGTAATCAAAATGGAGGGGAAAGCTTGATTACCTTTTTATTGACATGCCACATGGAACTTGGGATATACAACTTACTTTATGCCAGGTTTGTGTTCTCGGATTCTTGGCCTCAACTATTTTTACCCCATCATACCTGGTTACTTTATGGTTTCTCATGAAGTATAGGTTTTAGGGAAACAATAACTAAACATAAGTATTATCTTTTATACAGGTGCAACTGTATAGGTGCTTGCATTGCTGTAGTTGAGAATACGTGTCGCTTTGATGCTGATGGGAAACGCTATTACCCATTTGGTAGAGGTTCAGGTTCTCAGGCATGTACATTACCTGATGATTTAATTTTCCTGCTTCATGGAGGATTTGAGATATTCTATTCAAGCATTATCTATTTTATCTCCTCTGTCATTCTTCTTCTTCTTCTTCCTTTTTTTTTCACACATCAATACCATCTTTATTGGAAATAAGTATGTTAATTCACTTTAATAACATATTTTCAGGTTGTCCAGCAGTTTGGAATCCCTCATTTGTTTGATCTTCCATTTAGGCCGAATGTATGCCCTATAATAGGTGCTCTTATCACTGCTCATGCTTGAATCTTCTCTGGATTCATGTTTAAATTTCTTCTTTATTCGTCAGTTAGATAATGCTGCTGAATCCTGCAATTTTCCAGTTTTTTCAATTGTTTTAGGGGCATTATAAGTTGCAAGGAGCCCATTTGATGCACATACATGGCTGAAGTGATATTTTGTTCCTTATTGCATATGGTTTTTCTTTTCCAAAGGGATCCTGTATTAGCTTATATGCATCAATTGTTAATCCTAATTGCTCCTTTAATTTTTCTTATCTGAGGAAGCCAAAAGATTCCTACATAAAAATTATGTTATTTAAATTTCATATGCTTCACTATTATTACTCATCTGCATGCTTCCTTTTTATGTTCCTTGCAAGCATTTTAAAAATTTGAAATTTTGTCATATATGCTGAAATCCATATTCATATTGAAGTTTTGATTTCATTATTTGTATAGCTATCTCCTTCTGGAGACAGTGGAAAGCCTGAAGTGGTGGCTGATCATCAAGGCGAAATTGCTAAGTGACAAAAGTTGTATTTTTCTATATTTGTATTTTTATATTTTTTGTATTTTTTATTTTCCTTATTTAATGTTAGTAAGATACTTATTTTTAGGTGTTATTTAAGATATTATATTTATTTTTCTATTTAAATTAGTTTTGATTTATTTTTCTTATTTATGTAAATATGGTGATTTGTTTTCTTTTTGGAATTAATTATCATATTAAAATATTAAGATTTCAGAAATTATTTTCTATATATAGTCATGTAAATTTTAGAGTTAAAAGAATTTGAATTTGAATTTGAATTAAAAATAACATTTCTGTTTGAAAGTTGTTTTTTCAATTTTTGATATTTTTTTTTTAATCAACGAATTTTGATATCTATTAGTCTGGTATTCATTTAGAATCAACAGACTCTTAAAAAGCTTCTGCTACGTTAGTTGGTATCAGAGCTTGTGCTCGTTCCTTGAAAAGCTATGCCACCAAGGAGATGACATCAAGCTATACCTATAGAGGAGGTTTATTACCGTGACACAACAATTCAAATGGTTCAATGTATCACAAACCATACGAAGGAACGTATGACTAAAATAATGGATCAATTAACCTAACGGGTGGATGAACTTTTGAGAGATCAAATATTTAATTTTCATACCTCAAAAACAATATCAATTGTCAATTGGGATTTACCTGCAGTATTTGATGATTATCTTAATGAAAAAATATCATTATTTACTATAATAATTCTATAATATATGGAAAATCATAATAATATCGAGAAATCGCATCATTCCACAATATAAATTCATAAGAGAGAAGAATATTATTGTGAAAATCCATTCACAAATATCTTTTCTACTGTTTCTTATTCTTTTTTCCTTAAAAGAATTTTAATTGAAAGTTATATTAAAAATTATTAGACTGATTGGATGAGAAATATAATGAATATTGGAAAATTTCATATTTTTTATAAGTATTTTCAAATAAGAATAAAAAAATATATCGACTCAAATTCGAGGACGAATTTTTTATACCCTAGAAAGAATGATGGAGACCAACAAAAGTTGTGTTTTTCTATATTTGTATTTTTATATTTTTGATATTTTTTATTTTTCTTATTTAATTTTAATAGGATACTTATTTTTAGGTGTTATTTAAGATATTATATTTATTTCTCTATTTAAGTTAGTTTTGATTTATTTTTCTTATTTATGTAAATATGGTGATTTATTTCCTTTTTGTAATCAATTACTGTATTAAATTACTAGGATTTCATAAGTTATTTTTTATATATAGTCATGTAAATTATAAGATTAACAGAGTTTGAATTTGAATTAAAAATAACATTTCTATTTAAAAGTTGTTTTTTATAATTTTCGATATTCTTTTTTTAATTAATGTATTTTTAGAAGGTTTCCGCAACGTAATCAAGACATTTTGAGGACCTTGGAATTTGTGTTGTGCAAAAAAGTGCCAATGTTCGTCTGCAAGGTACTGTATATCTTTGCAAAAATGTAATTGTACGTGACAGTGAGTTAATTACAAGAAAGCTACTTGTGAATTGTGAGTATGTACATGTTACCATATTCTAGATTTGTAATTTGCTTTGGATCTGCTAAATGATAAAAATAGAAAGCTAATGGCCGTGAAGAACTAGTATCATTTACCAAAATAGAAAATTCAATGTTTTGGAATTTTATTTGAAAGCCCTTCAACTTACCAATCACTTGTTAGTAGGACTAAGAGATGGGTTTGTTATCTTCTTCCATTGTACTGTCAACAGCTGTTATGTATGATAAATCGATTAAGGCAATCTAGGTGAAGGTGCCAGATTCAGATGAAGAGTTCCTTTTGCATCCAGCAACAGTTAGACGGAATGACCTCTCTGCCCAAACTGTGGTATGTAGGGATTTATTCTGGACAGCTAATCCATATTTCCAAAATACTTAAAAGAGATTTTAGGCGCTTATTTACTTAATCAGAAGGACCATGCATTGATTACACTACCTCAGTGATATATAGCATTATCATTCATCTAAAATGAGTCACTAGTTTCTGAAATAAAAGCGCCATCTAGCGCTTAGTAAAAACTAAAAAGTAAAAAACTACTGTTAAACAAGTGTTTCTGCTTAGGTTTAGGCCTTTAAAGCTGGTCTTTCCTTATTAAAAAAGGGTTATCATAGACGTGGCACTTTCTTCGTCACTTTTACATTTACATGAGGCCCAATTATGATACCTATTTAACTACAGATCCATTTGGAAGAACTCATTTTGAAGAATTCAATTCAATTCTACTCTATTAATAGAATTGAATTAAATTCTTGTGCAAAAATTATTTCAAAAACTGTGTACATTAATAACGAATTCAAATTTATTTTGTTTCCTTAATTATTTAATAATAAACGATAATATTAAAATTTTAATAAGATCATAATATATATTATGTAATTTAACGATAAATCAAATTTAATTTAATTAAATTTTTGAGAAATAACATGATTTTTATTTATTTTAAAATTATTTTTTTAGTAAAAAAAATTAAATTTTATAAATTATTTATTTTCAAATATAAAAATTAATAAATTAAAGTTTATTTGAATTAAATTCTTACAAAAATCTCAGTTTCCAAACATGGATTATAGATTTGTTTAGCGAGTTATCTCTCCAGTCTACCTCCAAAGTGGGTTAAGCTTAGGATTTTTTACTTGAGACTCCACCAGCTCACCCCAACAAATAAAAAAAAAATCATATATTTTATGTTAATATCAGCCAGGCTTGGTAAAAATATTTTGGCCCAAATAGTCTGGCCAACCTTAGGCGATGTTTGATAATTTAATTCAATGTTTAAAATTAAAATTTTTAAATTTTAAATTATTTAATAATATTTATCTTAAATTTTTTAATTAAATTATTGATAAAATATAATCTAAATAATAAGACACGCTTATATTTTACGATAAATTCTCTGCATGATGAAAAATACACGGCAGCTAAGTTTTTTGGTAAATTCTTAATTAGGTTCAGATTGGGATTCGAAGACTTTTGAATAAATCTAGTAACAAGAAGTTAATGTAGATGCGAAAGTCAAAACAAAAAGTTATTTGAAACTTCTGATTCAAAGTAGTTGAGGAAATATACAGTCCATTTGACGAATGATTGTGAATCAAACAAAAAGTTACTTTCTAGCTAGAAAATTAGCCTCTTTTGCGATTGAAGTCCATTACGGCTTCGTTTACTTTTCTTTGTTCAAAATAGGATGAGTGGACCGGGGAGCAAAAACTGCAATATCCTGATGTTCCAGAGGATATTGAACCTGAAGAAATTCGGCCAATGGGAAACTATGCAGTGCAAAAAACAGGGACTGGTGGATTTTAGGAGGTGACTTTGCCAACTAATACTATGTGCTACTGTTGGTAAACATGACATTGCACAGAACACTACTGTTATTGTTAGTAACTTAATACTGTTGTACAAAGTGAAGTTTCTGGCCGGACTGCTAAAATTACACAAGCCATCACCATGACTAACCTAACACTTCCACTTGACCAAATTGTAAAGCATGTTTACAGTAATGTTCTGATAGCTCCGAGTTAAATGCCAGTTACAAATACGCATGCATGCATATAGTTGATGCCGGTTATAAATAGATGAAGCAAACGGTTGATGCCTGCTCCATCAATTCTATCTTTATAGGAAGATTCCAGACTCCATGGGCATCATAAGAAGAAATACGTGCAAATAGCCATAGCCATGGCATAGCAAAATGCACCTTAGTTACAATACAAAATATTTAATCTCCTATTCATGTGATATGGTGCAGATTGTTCCCTATGATCAATTGCAAACAATGGAAAGATTGGCCAATACTCTAATAGTGGACTTCTAACAGACGCATGCCAATTCAATGTCCATTGTTAGATCACTATCATTCTATTTTTAATTTAGAGTATGTGATTGTGACTTGTGAGTATGCGAATGGGACCAAATTCAGAGTAGTTGAGAGTTTTTGCAACTCTATAAACACTAACCAAAATAATCAAACCTAAAACGCTTTACATGTATATATATATGAATTTTGTGTATTAAAAAGAGAATTTAACATTGATGGAGTAGTACTAAATCAACATCATAATATCGGCGCCAATGAAAGAGGAGACCTCAAAATATGAATCCCTAATTCATAATAGCAGGGCCAATCCCAATAGCTAACATTAAAAGCCTTACAATATTTTAATAATTGAAATTTGATACCAAAATAAACTAATTTCATTTGTTTTAATTTTTAATTATTACAAAATAATTTCTAGCCCTCCTAATTTCTGGCCAGTAATTCAAATTTTATTTTCTCCTTTCTTTAAAATGATAACAATAATGATTGTTGTCTTTTTTATTATGATGATGATGAATTGATAATGATACTGATGCTTGTCTCTAGAAAATGTTTTACAATTGAGCCTCTAGTTAATAAGCAACGAGGGTGAATTGATAATTTTTTTTTTGTTAATTTTTGCTCCTTTCCTTTTTTTAAGTTCTAATTTTCAATATCAACACCATATGATAATTATTGAATATATAAGCTGAATTTGAAGGTACATCATTTATTGTTATGTAAGCTAATCCGAAAATACTACTATGATAACAATTGTTGTACCAGCAGCTACAACAGCATTTCCCATTAGCATTTAACATTTGGAAATTGGAACCGTCTTTTTAATGAGAAGTGCCATCTTAACTTGTTTAGATATTTCAGTTTTTTTTTTTTTTTTTTGTCAATTCAAAAAGAAGAGGGTATGTTTGAGAAGCTTAAAATTAGAATTAAAATTAAAATTATAAGGGCAATTTGAATAATAGTGTTTGGTAAGAGAATTACAATTAGAATTTTATCCATAATTTTATAAAATTATAATATAATTAGAAAAAATTTTACAATTTCATTTTTAACTTATAAAAATTATAATTTTATAATCGTCACTATAATTCTACTGCTACCGTCACCTCCACCTCCATCATTACCGTCATTACCACCACCGATGTCGGTAGTTGCCCATTATCGACACTGAAGGTTCACCATTGTCACTGTCAACGGTTTACCATTACCACCACTCCCACCATTATCACTACCCATTGTCACCCCACCACCACCTTTGTTGGTGTCACGATCCGGTTTCCCAGATCGCGATGGTCCTAGGGCACGGGAGATGCCAATGGCGACCGGCACCCGTAGAACCCAGTATCACATGCATCAACTATAAACCTCAATATTTTATTCATATTAATTAATTACCAGTCATTCTGTTAACCTGTTATACATTCTGTAATCATTCTACAATTGGCTGTAACATTCACATATCATATTATAATACCATCAAAGAACTCATAATAATATCATAAACATCATATATACAATGTTCATCTCCTAGCTAACCCATACATACCCATGAAGCAGTTAGATCATGAACACCAAAATAAATATACAGAATATCAGAAATATACATAATATACTGTTGCAAATGTCCCGGAATAACATAAGACAGGAATCTGCAATCTACTCCTCTCCTGAAATGGGTAAACAATGAAATGGGTGACTATAGATGATACTCAGTGAATTTACATGTATCACAATGAAATATAAGTTCAAGTAATGGTTTATACATGATAAGAAATAATGGTACAGTGTAAATCATATAAGTTACAGAATCAGTATCGGTAAACAATAGAAATAGCAATGGTCATATCCAATCAGGGAAATCAATACGGTAAGATAGATAGAGGGCCATGAACACGTAGACTATGTGTAATCATACAGTCGATCACATATCACATAGGCATAAGCCTGATCAGGTCATATCGATGGAACCAATGACCCTTCTCAGCTAAGGTATCAATATCAATGCGTACATTACCGGCAGTATGTACCCACTATCCTGTTGGTGAGGTAGCTCTGTCAAACCATATTTGGGTCAATAGAAAGAAATAACATGTTAATAGATACCACTATGCAACAATGGTACCATCACTGTCAATATAATTAATATCAATCAAATCAAGTAATATTTGAATCAATGGCATAGTAAAATACAACATATAAGTAAGGATATAGGTTATGGTAAACAATAATGGTATGAAACAAAAGTTAGTTCGGTGGCCGAAATTAGTAGGTCAATTGGCATGCCAACGTCGTTGGCGACAATGCCATTCAATTGGTAGGCCTATGGCATGCAAACCAATAGACCAATGGCAAATAAACTAAGCATTTCATCAAACACTTAGTGGGCATACAATGGCAAGCCAATAGGTTAGGTTTGGTGGCAAATTTGACTTGCCCAATTCAAGAAACACCAAGTCACATTGGCAATCAAAGTCAAGGTATCAAGAAACACAATTAAACAACATTAAAATAGGATCAAATTGGCAAGGAAAAACAAGCAAAATCATAGGCGTTCTTAGGGCAAGGTGGTTCGGCCACTTAGGGTTTTTCACCAAAGGATTCCAATCAACAATTTAACAATTTAGACATGTTAAATGATGCAATGTAAACTCACCTAAGTTTTCAAATAGCCAATGCACAAGCCAAATTCACCAATTCAACTGAATTCTCTAAAATAGCTCACTTTGGAAATCACCTTTGAGCAAACTCCAATTCTACATCAATTAATCCATCAATTAGTTATCCATTCACATCCAATTAACCAATTCTAACATCAATTAACAATTCTTAATACTAATTCAACATATCAAATCTTACAATTTCAAATAGCCAACACAATTTGGGGATTTCCATTTAATTGGATAAATTGAAGCAAAATAACCATAAACCCATTCAATTGAATCTAAATAAACTCTAAATCATCAATCAAACCAAACAAAATAACTCTTACCTCAAAACCCCCAAAGTGGTTGAATGGTTCCCTTGAATTGTCCTCCAAATCCTTAGCTCCAATCTACAAATTGATGATGGAAATGGATGAAGCTAGGTGAGAGCTTAATTTTTCTATCAAATTTCAATGAATTTGGTTAAGATTTGAAGAAGAAATTGAAAGAAGAAGCATGGAATGGATTTCGGCCAAGTGAGGAAGAAATGAGAAAATGAAGAACAAAAATGGCTAAAGTAATAATTTAAAGAAAAATCAATTGGCAAATTACAACTAAACTCTCAAACTTCCATCCTTTATACTTTGGTCCTTAAATTTTCTGTAAATTATTCTAACAATTCTGTCAGGATTTAAATATCAAAGTGGTGAGTGAATAAACTTATTTTAATTTGTACTTATTTATAAAAATGATTCTGGAGTCATTCTGTAACCCCGACTGATCACTTTTTACTATTCACCTTGAATTTTCAATTATTTACAAAAATGTCATTACTTATTTTTTTCAGTGTTCCTAAATGATTTTCACTCCTTTCTTTTTACCAAAATTAAACATAAATTATGGTCATCTTTTGCCCCTAGATCAACTTCAGAAATTCTTTTGTTGACCGAACTGCTAATTTCTCGACAGTGTTTCCGACACCGTCAATTTCCGGAAAAGTTTCAAATTCGCTTTCTAATTGTGTCTCTAAAATTATTTTCCATTATTTCAACACTAATAGACCATATACTGAGAATTAAATCATGCATACATGTTATGACTTTCTAGGGTATTACAGCTGGCGTCGGTGGTCAGCCAACGTTAGCTCCGACAGTCTAATGCCACTCACACTATCGCCGTCACTTCTATCATCACTTTTGTTGGCATTTAAGGTTTACCGCCACCTTATCACTATTGTCATTGTCAGTGATTCGCCGCTACCTCATTATCACCGTCAACGTTCCACCGTCACCACCATTTCTTATTTAATTTTAATTATTTATATGATATAAACGTTGAATTATAATTTTCATTCTATAAAATTGAAAATTTCAATTTCAAGTTCAAATTTTTGTCCCAAATACATCATTAAAGAGAATCAAAATAATTGTTTTAGTACCTCAAGGAAGTGTCAATTGCTTCTGCAACTAGTGGTCATGGGCACCCCGTTGGCCATTTATTTGTCTTTTGTTTTCTCACTTTTTTCATTTTGCAATAAAGTGATATTATAAATTAATATTTAGTACAATACTGAAATTTTAAATCAAATTAAAAATATTAATTTTAAAATAATACTAATTAAAATACCAATTATAATAAACCAAGAAGTGTAATTGACCTTATGAAATTAAAAACTAAATTAATATTTGTCAATTAAATTAGTTACGGGTCATTATTTTTCTCTCTAGTCTCAAATCTCCCCTTCGTAATTTTATACTTTTGGCTATTAAATTTTCACTTTCGGGTTTAACTTTTGTTGTCGTTTCTACCAGTCAATGGCAAAGGGACCACTCTGCCTAAATTGGGTCAGCATAGAAATTTAATACCAACTTTTTGTTGAGGTTTTTTTTCTCATGAAATATTTATATAAATTTTAAATATAAAATCACAAATAATAATTCAATACGAGCAAGATTAAATTTAAATAATTTTCATACACAATAAAGTTCAAATCTCAAACTCACTTATCTCACTCTTAATCATCCAGACTATCTCACTCTTAATCATCCAGACTATAAATCATTGGCAAATATTTTGTTAAGATTCGATTCATATATTCTTTTTAATTTTTTTTTTCTTTTCAAAATCTTTGTTTGGATTATTAAGAGTATCAATTAACAATTTATAACCTTCTAAGTACATGAAATTATATGTTAATCATACGTGTATATAAAATTTGGATAAGTTTAATCTTTTTTTTCATGCTAAAAAAATAAATTAAAAGCATTTAATAATTATAAAAATCCAAACAACTGTTGATTTACCTTCTAGAATTAACTCAATTAATACCTAAAATTTAAGGCAAAAAAAAAAATTCTAATTCTTTATTCTCATAAAATTAAAAAAAAAAAATCAGACAATTAATGATTCATTAATATGACTTATTTTTATATTATTGAAGTTAAAATCTTTCAACTCTGTAAACAAATTCAATCACTAAATTAAAAATTCTTTAGTTTATTAATATGATACCATTATATGATGTAAATTAAGTATGATGAATATAAAAATGAGAGTCTGTCTAAACAGCGACTCATATTACAAAACATCGAGGCTACATAAATGCGTACCCACAAATCTCCTTGTAGTTGCTTTCGGATTTTGAATACAAATCTAAAAAATTTAAAATCTGGGTGTTATATATTGCAATCAATCACTATTCCATCTAGAAACATAAAAAGTTAGGTTCATGCACTGTTTTCAGCCACCGGTTGTGAAGGAGGACGTTTAATTCGCATTCACATATATTTATACACATAAATTTAAATTATATGTTAGTTAGGTTTTTTAGAGAGTGTTTGATTTACTTGTTGGGACAACTGATTGATTTTTTTACTCCCAATAGTTAGATAAACTTGTTTCTGAAAGAAATTAAAAAAAAAAAAAAAAAATTGAGAGTTGCTGTAAGTGTATTACACTTTATTTAGCAACGAAGTTTCCGTCGCTAAATATAGCTTAATCCGACACTATTAATTAGCGATGGATTTGCAAATCCGTCGCTATATACAACTATTTGAAAAGTTTTATTTTTTAGCTTTTGCCACCTGCCAGTATGAGGAATAATTATGAACCTTGTAAACTATCCCATGAGAATGGTGAAGGGAGGCCTCAATTGGTAAAAAAAAATCCGCAACTCCTTGGAGTTAGGCTATAAGTCACTCAAGGATTGGCTTTGGGTTCCAAACTCCATATGAGGAAGGAGTGTTGTTGTTGTTGCGATAGCATTCAAATAATGTCATTTTTTTCACCTTTTTCAGTATATATTTTATAATAATTATTAAAATATTATAAATCATATTCATATTTAAAAAATATAATTATATAATAAAATATTTTTTTAATTACTAGTTTAATTATTCTTATATTAAAAAAAAACTAAAATACATAATAATATATTAAAAATAAATTATACCCTTTATTATTATTTAACATTTTAAAAGTAACAATTAACAAATTTTATCAAATATTCATATTTTTTAGTTATTAACTATTTATTATCTGATATTATTATCAACTACTAATTATCAGCAATAGTTAAATGAATTTTTAAATGAATTTTTTTTTAGCTGAAAAAAAAAAGAGTTTAGTTTATAATTCTTTTATGTATATCCATCTCTTATGATTTAGAAGTATATAATAGATTATATTATTCTTTTAATAAAGAGAGAAAAATACCAAAATAAAAAAGATGTGTCATAGTCAACATATAAATTCTTCAATAATGCATAACGTGTGAGTGGAAAATTTTTCCTTATTAGGAAAATTAAGTAAAAGATTACAATATCATGTATCATCATAGTACATAGACTTTTAACAAAATTTATTGGGTCCATCACGAAAAGTAATTACAGGTTAAAGAAAAGCTGACGGTTGTTCCATTGTTTTATTTTTCTAGTTTTTATTTATTTTAATAAATATAAATCTGTTATTAGTATATTTGTTAATATTATTTTTTATTCTTTAATAAAAATTGGAGTTGAGGGAGGCTGCTGTATATTTTTACACAGTAACCCCTTATGTGACCCATTTTAGCTACTTAAAAATTTTTAAAAAATTATATTTTGATAATGTTTGATATAATGAATTTATTGATATATTTTTCATTCTAAACAAAAATCATTTAGACTGCTAAAAATGTATTGGAAATGCGTTAAATCTAGACCGTTAAATATAATATATAAAATTTCTAATGTATTTTTAGCAGTCCAAATGATTTTTGTTTAGTATGAAAAATATATCAGTAGATTCATTACATCAAATACTATCAAAATATAATTTTTTAAAAATTTTTTAAAAATTTTTAAGTAGTTAAAATGGGCCACATGAGGGGCTACTGTGCCCTCAACCCTAAAATTTATTTATTTTTCTTTTGTGAAAATAATTATTCTCTAATTTTGGAGTTATTATTATTCCTATAAATTATTGATGTTGAAAATATCAATATGGTCGTATTTTTATTTATGAAAATTATTATTTTTCGAATGAAATTAAGGAACATAGTTTTTGGTTTTTATATTTTATTTATTATTAACCATATAATTTATTTTTATGAATGAGAATTATCTCTTTTATCTAATAATAAATAAATCTTTGTTAGGTTCAAATTATTTTTTTAAGTTTTAGGTTGAAGTGATTTAAGAGTTGTTTGATAAAAATAAAAATTAAGTGATAGATTTTAATTATTAAATAATATAAATTAAAAGTTTTTTAGTTATAAAAATGATTAAGAATCTAAGTATTCATTATCTTTGGTGTATATTCTAAGTTAAAAAATTGTATTTATCATTTTAATTATGTAAATTCTAATTGAATTAAAATTTTTAATTAATTATATGCTATTGAATAACTTTAAAATAATAAATATTTAATATTTTAATTTTAAATGTTAAATAATATTATCAAATATCATTTATTATATATATAATTTATATGGACAGAAATATAATCCAAAAATTATTGAAATATTCTTGTAAAAGAAATGACACAAAAGGAAAAAAACAAAGAAAGACGAGTTGTTTTCAATAAGAAACAAACATAAGCTCCAAAGAATCACTTTTTATTGACCTTCTCAGATGGAAGTTTGGTCAATTAATTGTGGCCTAAAATTCTCGGCATGGACAAAAGCGCGTATCCCTCTTTCATAGGGCAATAAAATAATGGCTCCAATTTAATTATATATGATTCTTATTTTCTCCAATCAAAGGCTTTAAGGAAATATTCTAAGAAACTAATTTTGGCCAATTCTATTTGTCCATTATATTTTTATATATATCGTTCTTGCAAATTTGCTTGGAACAGGTTTCTGTCTAACAGTGTTTTGAAAATTGGATCGACAGACCGGTATATGATTATTTACATCAAAAATTAATTAATAGTCTAATTTGATTTATAAAAAAAAAAATTGAATTAAATAGTGAATCAAGATTGAATTGATAAAATATGATTTAATAAAATTTTTATTTATACAATTAAAATAATATATTAATGAAAATTACTTTTTGAATCATACTAATCCAATCAGAAACTGGACATAAAAATGATTCCACCTCTCACCGTATCTATGTCACGACTTCATCCTCTTTCTCGACCTGTCATCACCCTCGCGCTATGACAAAAGAAAGAAATATGGATTGTATATATGAAATAATAACTCTACTTGTTTTCCAACTAGCTAGATATTTTTTGAGAATTTGCGGTTTTATATATATATACTCGATTCATTTATTTAAAAATTATTTATTGAATATTGACCTTAAAATTTAAATTTCTAATCAATAAAATGAAGAAACATACTAATTTTATTGTTAAATATTGAGTGGTAATTTTGTTTAGATCCCCGTTTAATTTAATTGTTTATAACAATTATTATTGATAACTGTTAACAACTATTAGCTGGTGGCTGATAGCTCATAATTGGTGGTTATTACCTAATAGCTGATTGTTTTAAGTGTTTGATAAAAATATTATTAATTGTTAGCTGTTAATATATTTAATAATTATTAAGAATAAATGTTAAGATTTATTTTTTTATTTAAATATTATTTTTAAAAGATAATTTACTTTTTTTACTAAAAAAACACAAATTTTTTAAAAAAAAAACTCTAAATAAGAACTTTTATAAACAACTCATGTTTGACTATCTAACAGTTATGTAACAGTGACCAGTAACCAAATAAGTATAATACAACTGTTGGGAATAAAAAAACTAATAACTGCATCAAAAATTTTTATCAAACACTTACTAAATATTAAAGAGTGGAATTTGAATTTGAATTTGAATTTATTATTCAAGTGATATATGCATTAACTATTAAATTATGTTCAAGTGTGCAGGGGCGAAACCAAGAAAATATATAAGGGGGTCAAAATTAAATTAATAAAAAATTTTAGTATTATAAATTATATATAAATTTTTAGGAGGCCAATTAACAATTTATATGTAATTTTAGTGTTATCAGATAGATCAAAATTAAATTAGTAGAAAATTTTAAATATAAATTTTTAAAAATATTAAATTTAAATATTAATAATTATATAAATTTTTTTAAGGGGCAATTAAAAAATTTATATGTATATAATACATATATTTAAAAATTTTAGAAGATTAATTAATATATATATATATATATTTAAAAATTTTAGAAAGAATAATGGTACCCATCACTCCCCTCTAATTAAGCCCCTCAAGTATGTCTGAGTCACAAATTATAACCATCGTTCAAAAATCATAAAAAATTATTTAACAAAATTAAAATAACACAAGGAATTGAATCCATTTGATTATAATATGACATAATATTTGCATCAAAATATATATATTCTTAAATAGCTAAATTTTAATTATTTTTTATTCACAAACTGTCCAGGAGAATAATAATAGGTCTGTTTGTTGTCATTGTTTGAGACAGCAGAGTAAAACCAGAATTTTTTTTTTTTTAACAATTACTGGTCAGAACAATTTCCCACTAGAACAAGCAATCCATTATTTTTGTTTTTTATTAAGAAAAATACAAATTGAGAAAAATAAGCAAAACCCAAATTGAAATTTTTCCAATGAGGAGAGAGAACATTGTGGGGCTCACAAACTTTAATAGTAGAAAAGGTCGGCTTTGGACTATCTTTTCTTTCATATTACATGTGTTGAGACACAAAAGACAGAAGAACATAGTGGGGCTCCCAAACTTTAATGGAAGAAAAGGCATGGTTTGGACTCGTTCTCTTTTCTTTCATATCTCAATAATTGAGTGAAAGAAAAGTAATTAATCCAAACCCCCCCTTTTCTTCCATTAAAGTTTTGTGTCTCAACACGTATAATATAATGCCTCCACCGTTTTTCTTTGTGGTTCTACTTTCTTCTTCTTCGCCTCACAACCATAATCAGCAACCCAGCAACCGTTTCCAAATTCCAATCCCCTAATTTGCCCTTAATTACAATGTATAACCCTAATTGATATTTAGGAGAATTAGATTAGATAATTTCATATGTGTAATAATTACGTTTAAACAGCTAAACCAAAGTATCATTTGCTTGTCTCAATTATATCTACTACGAGTATCTTGCACTTTAATATTATTTGATGTTTGTTATTGGATTGATAGTATAATAGTGAAGTATTTATTTTATAACATATAAGGTTATTATGAATTATAAAGTAATCATTTGGTGACTGCAGTTGATGTGGAAAATGTTTGTTTTGAATTCTTAAACCGTTTAGATAAAAAGAAATAGAAGCAGAAGTTCAAGTAGTTTATGGGTCAGTTAGGTCGGGGCCCGTTTAGCTCTAGAGCCCCGATCCTTAGGGACGAAACATTGTAACAATTGGAGCAACGCATACAGGGACGCCTAGAACAACAGATGGATCGCAGATTTCGTCTTTTCGAACAACGATTTGATGATATTGCGGACTGCCTTGATGCTCTCGGTGTTGATATAAACCGGAACTGGCCAAACGACAAAAGGCCAGGGCAGCTATTGCTCATGGTGACCCAGTCCTGTTTGCAGGCAAACTTATCATGAAGACAGTTCAGAAGAAGATGACTTTGTAGAAGAGTTAGACGCTGGTTATGAAGGCAGGCCATAATATGATGGGCCTAGTGAAGGCCGTTATGACAGAGATGATTATAGATGTCGGAATGATGACAGAGAAGGTAACGACTTTAGATTAAAAGTCGATAGACCTTATTTTAATGGTGGCTTAGGGATAGAGGATTTTTTGGATTGGGTTGCCGATATCGACCGATTCCTTGACTATATGGAGACCCCAGCTGATAAGAGGGTCAGGCTTGTTGCTTGTAGATTGAAAGGGAGAGCGTCAGCATGGTGGGATAGATTGCAGAACAGAAGGGTGAGAGAAGGGAAGGGTCATGTACGCACTTGGTACAAAATGAAGCGCCTATTAAAGCAAGAATTCCTACCTCAAGACTATGAACAAATTCTGTTCCAGCAATACCAGCGGTGCCAGCAGGGTAATAGGTCGTGCATGAGTACACAGCTGATTTCATGCGCTTGGCTAAACGGAATAACTTGTCAGAGACAGAAGGGCAGCAAGTGGCTAGATATCTTGATGGTTTGAAGTCGTTTATTAGAGACAGAATTGAAGTTCAAACTTTGCGGACTTTGTCTGAGGCAAAAATTTTGGCAATGAAGGCGGAGCTAATGCAACAAGAAAGGAGCAGGAGAGGCTTTGATAATTTCAAGGTTGCTAACTCACTAGAGAAGGGCAGAGCGGTGCCAGAAGTTCTAGGGAGAAATGAGCATTATAGCGGCAACAATAATAATCGCTATAATGCAGAGCGCAGTCAGGAGGACAAGATAGCAGGCAAGCGAACTATGACTAAAACAAAGGAGAAGGGGGCGCAGTTGCAGAAAGGTGCAAGCATCAATCCCTATACCAGACCTACTATTGGAAAATGTTTCAGATGTAATTTACCTGGGCATAGATCAAATGAATGTCCTCAGAGGAAAACAGTAAATGTGGCTACTAGAGAAGAGGAGGAAGATGAATATTGCTATGAGCCTGATGGTAAAGATGAAGATTATGAAGGTGAGGAGGCCGAGGAAGCTGTGTATGTAGTGCGGAGGATGATGTTAGCTCCAAAGCAAGAGGGGCAATCATAACACCATCAACTGTTTCAGACTTGGTGCACCATTTTGGGCAAGATTTTTGCTGTTATGATTGATAGTGGTAGCATGGAGAACATTATCGGGCGAGAGGCAGTAAAGAAGCTGGGGGTACCTGTAGAGAAGCATCCAAACCCTTATACCCTCAGGTGGATAAAATCCTGAGCAAAAAGCATTGAGGTGACAGAATGATGTAAAATCCCATTTTCAATTGGCAAGTATCATGATGAGCTGTATTGCGATGTGGTAGACATGGATGTGTGCCATTTGCTATTTGGCAGGCCATGGGAATATGACGTAGACGCTCAACATTCAGAAAGAAGCAATCAATACAAGCTGGTGAAAGACGGCGTTAAGTATACCTTACTGCCATTGAAGAGCAGGGAGAAGCAGTCTGTTGAAAGAAACTTTCTCACAGTCACAGAGGAATTTGAGACTGAAATTAAGGAGACGAAGCAGGTTCATGCCTTGGTGGTGAAGCAAGTCTATGAGGAGGGAGCATAGTTATTAATGGAGGAGCATCCTGAAGTAGTTGGGCCTTTATTAGCAGAGTTTAGTGGGCTGATGCTGGAGGAGGTTCCAGATGGGTTACTGCTAATGAGGGACATCTAGCACCATATTGACCTGATTCCTGGAGCTAGCTTACCTAATCTTCCATATTACAGAATGAGCCCGAAGGAAAGTGAGATTTTGAAGGAGAAAGTGGAGGAGTTGCTGTGAAAGGGGCATATTCAAGAAAGCATAAGTCCTTGTACAGTGTCAGCTTTACTGACTTCAAAGAAAGATAGCAGTTGGCGGATGTGTGTGGACAGTAGGGCCATCAACAAAATAATAGTGGGCTATAAATTTTCAATTCCTAGGCTGGATGACATGTTGGACAAATTATATAGAACTAAGTGGTTCTCAAAGCTGGACTTGAAGAATGGATATCACTATATTCGAATTCAACCTGGGGATGAGTGGAAGACAACTTTTAAAACAAAAGAGGGGTTGTACGAGTGGTTGGTGATGCCCTTCGGACTCTCCAATGCTCCTAGCACTTTCATGAGGCTGATGAATCAAGTACTTAAACCTTTTATTGGTAAATTCGTTGTGGTTTACTTTGATGATATCCTGATTTACAGTAAGACAGAAGATGAGCATTTGATGCAGTTAAGAGAAGTGCTAACAATCCTACAGGCCAACAAATTATATGTTAATCTTAAAAAGTGCAGTTTTCTAACAAATAAATTACTATTCTTGGGATATGTTGTTATTGCTGATGGAATACAGGTGGATGAGGCGAAGGTGAAGGCAATCAGAGAGTGGCCTACTCCCAAAACAGTTTCTGAAGTTCATAGTTTCCATGGGTTGTCTACCTTCTATAGGATGTTTATAAAGAACTTCAACACCAGTGCAGTGCCAGTCACTGAGTACATGAAGAAGGGAATATTCTTATAGGGAGAAGAAGCAGAGAATAGCTTTGCCATTCTGAAGGAAAAATTGTGCACTGCCCCAGTTTTAGCCTTACCCAATTTTGACAAGCTATTTGAAGTCGACTGTGATGCCAGCGGGGTGGGAGTCGGAGCTGTCCTTTCTCAAGAACGGAGACCAGTTTGTTTCTTTAGTGAGAAGCTTAGTGAGGCAAAACAAAGATGGAGCACCTATGACAAAGAATTATACTCTGTGGTAAGGGCTTTGAAGACTTGGGAGCACTACCTGATTGGGAAAGAGTTTGTACTTTATTCTGATCATGAAGCCTTAAAATACTTGAACAGCCAGAAGATGATTAGTAAAGACATGCATACTAGATGGTGTCAATTCCTGCAGAAGTTTTCGTTTAGGCTACATCACAAGTCTGGAGTGCATAATGTGGTGGCAGATGCACTTAGTCGGCGGGCTGGCTTGTTAATCACTTTGAGCCAGGAAATTCTAGGGTTTGATCAATTGAAGGACTGTTATGTTGGTGATAATGATTTTGGGCAAATTTGGGAGACATGTTCAACTGGTCAACCTATGCAGGAGTTCTTTATGCAGGATGGGTATCTAATCCGAGGGGATCAACTTTGCCTTCCTCGAACATCATTGCGAGAGAAGGTGATTCAAGATTTACATGCCGATGGTTTAGCCGTATATTTGGGCCGTGATAAAACTGTTGCTGCAGTCCGGGAGAGATTTTATTGGCCTCAACTGCTTAGAGATATGACTAAGTATGTGAAGAAGTGTTACGTCTGTCAAACTGCCAAGGGCCAGTCTAAAAATACTGGGCTTTGCATACCTCTGCCTGTCCCTGAAAATGTATGGGAGGATTTGTCAATGGATTTTATATTGGGCTTGCCTCGAACACAAAGGGGAGTAGATTCTGTATTTGTTGTTGTTGATAGGTTTTCCAAGATGGCTCACTTCATTCCTTGTAGAAAGACATCTGATGCATCGAGTGTGGCTAGATTATTTTTCAAAGAAATAGTCCGTTTGCATGGGGTACCCAGGAGTATAACTTCAGACAGAGATAGTAAGTTTCTTGGTCATTTTTTGAGGACTTTGTGGAAGTTATTTAATTCATCATTGAACTTAAGTAGCACAGCCCACCCCCAAACTGACGGTCAGGCAGAGGTGGTCAACAAGACGTTGGAAAATCTAATTCGCAGTATCTGTGGTGACAAGCCAAAGTAGTGGGACGTTGCTTTATCATAGGCAGAATTCGCATACAACAATGCAATCCACAGTGCTACTGGTAAATCTCCATTTTCTATTGTTTATACTAAAGCGTCTCAACACACTCTAGACCTGGTTCAACTGCCTAAACAAACATGTAAGAGTGTAGCAGCAGATCACATGGCTAAGCAGGTGGTTGAAGTACATAAGGAAGTCAAGCAGAAGCTAGAAGAGGCCAACCAGAAGTATAAGAAAGCTGCTGACAAGCATAGAAGGGAACAAGTTTTCTCTGTTGGAGATCAAGTTATGGTGTTCCCTAAGCGCGAAAGATTTCCAGTTGGGTCATATAGTAAGCTGCAACCAAAGAAATATGGGTCTTTCACCATCACCAAGAAGATCAACGACAATGCCTATGTTATAGATCTTCCAAAGAGCATGGGAATTTCCAACACTTTTAATGTTGCAAACTTGTCACTTTTCCATGATTTTGATGAGCCGTTATATCCAGATGCTGAGCCCAACTCAAGGATGAGTTTTGCCCAAGTGGAGGAGACTGATGTAGAGAGTGTTTGCTTCGAATTCTTGGACCGCTTAGATAAGAAGAAGCAGAAGCAGAAGGCCAAGTAGTTTATGGGCCAGTTGGGTCGGGGCTCGTTTGGCCTTCTGAGAGCAGTTTAATTTGGGCCTTTATCAGCTATAATCCAATGGGAAACGGTCCAACAAATCAAACACATTGCTAAAGCGATGACTGACAACATTTTTAGGTCAAATTCCAACATTTAGGCCTTCATTTTAGCCATTTTATGTTTTTTATCTATTTTTGGCAGTTTTTATTTCCTTATTTAATTTATGTAGCAAAATTTGTTGGTGCGTTTTTTTGAAGACAATTATTATATAATATTTTTATTTCTATTATGATGTAGATTTAATGATTTACTTCTTTTTCGAAATAAATTATCAAATCAGTCTCTTAAGATTTTCTTAAACTTATTATCTATAAATAGCTTATAAAATTCTAGGATTTGACAGCTTTTAATTAATAAAACATTCAGTTATTTATTTTTGAATTTCACACTCTTATACGCTACATCAACAGTTCATACATAAGATAATTTATTCCTAAAATTAGATATTACTATAGTTGATTCAGAAGATAAATTTTATGCTTTTTCTAAATTAGGATTTGCACTCATAAATAAGAATGTAAATAGAATCATTAAAATTTAAAAACAAAATTCACCTTACAAGGCATTCTCTCTGTATTTGATTAATAGAATTTATCATAATTTAAAGATTCAATATATAAATTTACTTGAAATTTATGTATTTTTTCATAATTTAAAGATTTAATATATAAAACTAAAAATCTGTTGCAAACTTTCATTTAAAATGCCTTTGCTACTCATTTCGAAGTTGTCTCTCTCATCCAATTTGACTAAATATATATATTTTTTATATGCGTATAAAAATGGAGGTTGATAGAGCATTTCCCATGATGCCAAAGAAAGTTGGTTTATATACAGAGGGATCTCATTATACATATTTTAGAGTTGAAGCAAGAATATTTATAACATATAAATTAGAGAAAATTACATTAATTTATAATTTTTTTTATTTTTTTTCATTTTTACAGTTAATTTTTTTTCCTTTCACTTTTACTTTTTTTGATATTTGTTTTGGTATATATTTGATACTTGTTTGATATATTTTTAGTATATATCGTATTTTTGGAAAAAAAATTAGGTATATAATATTGTTGAAAAAATATTTTTGTAACGATAAAAATAAATTATTTTCTTATTTTTTTGATATTTTTGTAAAAATTCCTATAAATTAAAATGCTATTAACCTCTGGATATATAATTTAGTTCCAAACGCAAAAAAAAAAAAAATAAATAAAATAAAGGCTATAAAATTAAGTGGCTCATGAATTTTCATGTTGAGTGGGACTATTTTCATCAGCTAGGAGAGCTATTAAATTGTTTATGAAAAATATTTATCTATACCGAATATATATACTTATATTATTGAGATAAAAATATATATATAAAGTAAAAATGAGTATTGATATTTTTTTATTAGGAAGAAAAAAATAAAAAATTTATATTAATTAAAATATATATATATATAATCTTCTGAATTGAAGACCATAACTATATATATTAGGGGAACACTTTTTCTATTTTTTTTAATAAATTTCAATACATTTATGGGTATTATAATAAGATAGTCTTTTTTTTAATATTAATTTTATCCATGACAACTACCCCTAAAAATAATATTTCCTTTTATTCTCTTAAAGGTCAAAGTTTGTGCAATATTGATATACAAAATAAATAAATAAATAAATTTACTAAAAGTTTTAAATTTGAAATCTTTTTTTCCTTACATTTTTAATTGTAGGATGGTAGGATTGATTTAGCTTATAATTTACGAGGTCAAAATAGAATATTATTAACAAGTACCCCTGATTAAATAATTAACAGGGTTAATTAGGATTTTTATTCTATAGAATAATCTAATATATTAATATTTTTTAACTTTTTAAAAATATATTTATTAATTTTTTATTGACAAATGTCATAATATACTATAAAATTTTTTCATCTATTTTGCCATTAGTCAATTCTAAAATAATCAACAATCACAGTAAAAAAACATAAATATCCTTATCTTTTTTTTTTAGTTAATTAAATTTTATTTTTGCTTTAAAAAATAATTTTTAGTATTAAAAAATTTATTTTCATATTTTTTAATAAATTTAAAAATTAAAATTAAAAAATTTGAAAATCATATTTTTTGATAAATTTGAAAATAAAAAATATTTTTTATTTTATTTTTAAAAAATAAAAAAATTATTTATTTTTTATTTTTAAATTTATCAAAAATATGAAAATGAATATTTTATTTGTATTAAAAAATTTATGAGGAAATAATTTAATTTTTTCTTAATTTTTTTTTTAAAATAAAAATAAAAAATATGTCTTCAAAATATTTTTATTTATTTTTCATATTTAAATTTTTTAAAAATTATGAAAATAATTTTTTTAATCCTAAAAAATATTTTTTAAACTAAAAATAAAATTTAATTAACTAAAAATAAATGACAAGAGTATTTCTGACTTTTATTATTCTTATTGGCTATTTTAGAGTTGATTAATGATAAAATAGATAAAAATTGGACTGAAAAATTTAGTAATATATTGTTATATTCATCGAAGAGAAGTTAGTATATTTTTGAAAAATTAGAAAAAAATTAATTTATTATATTTTTTTATAAGAAAAAATCTTAATTAACCTCAATTATCTATGTCTAGAAAATTAAAGGTTAATTAGTTTCAGATTTCAAAAGCTATCTTTAGAAAGTTAAAAGGTTAATTAATTTTTAATTAAAATAACTCTGGAAAAAATCTTGACTACAGATTAAAATAAGATTTATTATAATTATAATTTGAATATTCTGTTTGATTTAGTATTTTATTTTTTATTTAATATATTTTTTTATACCTCATATTATTTTTTAAATATTTTAGCGGTTAATATTTTTATATAAATAATGTATAAAATAAAAAAATACATGAAACATGAGATATATTAAATCAAATAAAAAATTTAGATTGTTATAATTAAGTCGTAGTACATATTTAATTATATATATTCAATTATTCGGGTTGAGGAGCTGCTGTCTATTTTTACATAGCAGTCCCTCATGTGTCCCATTTTACCTATTTAAAAAATTTTATAAAATTTTTAAAAAATTACATTTTGATAGTTTTTTATTTAATGAATCTATTGATATATTTTTTATGCTAAACAAAAATCATTTGGATAGGAAAAAATACATTAGAAATTTTATGTATTATATTTAACGGTCTAAATTTAACACATTTTTAATGCATTTTTTCCTATCCAAATGATTTTTGTTTAGCATAAAAAATATATCAATAAATTCATTAAATCAAAAACTATCAAAATGTAATTTTTTAAAAAATTTATAAAAATTTTTAAATAGGTATAATGAGACATATGTGGGACTGTTGTGTAAAAATACACAACAACCCCCTCAACCCCAATTATTCTCTTTAATTGCCTATTATTTTACTAATTATATTAATTAAGAGCGTCTCTCTTGCTATATAACAGAGTTCAAACCCACAGAAACTAGTACCAATTGGAACCCATACCTCTCTCTCTCTCTCTCTGTCTGTTTTCCCCTGCTACTCTGTTTTTTCTTGATTTTCTTTATTCTAAAAACATGGTGGTTCTAGAAATAAGTCTCTCAAAAGCCATGAACGCCAGAATTATTGGTTCTGGTAGTGAAACCATAGTTCTAGCACATGGGTATGGAGGAGACCAGAGTGTTTGGGATAAAATTATACCAGGCTTGGCAAAGCATTACCAGATTCTTGTTTTCGATTGGATATTTTCAGGAGCTGTTAAAGAAAATCAGAAACAGTTATTTGACCCTGAAAAGTACTCTTGTTATGATGCTTTTGCCGAGGATTTAATTTATCTTTTAGAAGAAATGAACCTGAATTCAGTAGTTTTTGTTGGTCATTCCATGTCTGGGATGATTGGTTGCATTGCTTCCATTAAAAGACCTCAGCTTTTTAAGAGGCTCATACTTATTGGGGCTTCTCCCAGGTAATTATGAACTTCTCTGTTGTTTTTATTTCTTTAAAAATATATAACAGTTTCCATTTTTTTTTTATTAAGTTGGATTTAAACCAAATAAGGAACGATTTCAATATCATTTATACTAAAATTTTCTTTTATTTCAATATCATTGTAACATTGTTTCAAAATAAAAAAAAATGATTTATACTCTTATATTCTATCATTATTTGGATTGTGATTTGAATTTCTTTTTTATCTAATAATGGAGGTTTTTAATTTCTTTTTTTTTTTTTCGCTCGTTAAACTTTCAATTTTACTTCATAATAAATTTTTTATGTTTCTATTTTATTAATCTAATTTTCATCATAAATTTATAAATATTAATTAAATTTAATTAAAAATTATCTCACCTCATGTTAACTGATTTTATTATCAGTTGAAAATGAGTATTAAAATTTAATTTAATTATTTTAAATAATTTTCTAAAAAAATATATTCTAAAAGAAATAAAAATGTGAACTTTTATAACATTTTATATCGAAAGAAAATACAATTATTAGCTCTTAATTTTTTTTAGGACTCCGTTAATTTCCCAAAAAAAAATCCATGGTCTTAAGAAACCAAGTAGGAAGACAACAAAACAAAAGAAGACAGCACCATCATAACCAATCTTGTTGTGTACCACAAGTTTGGTTGTCTTCTTGTAGTAGCAGACAGTACATGGAATCATCACAACTTTATTTCTTTTATAATCAAACAAGATTGAGATTATCCGATTACTCTATATGGGATGTTTGAAAACACTTAAAAAAAAAAAGTGATTATAGGCAGTAAAAAAAATTATTAAATAAAAAAATATTTTTACTAAATTTATTTTGAAATAAAATGATTTTTGATATATAAAAAATTCAATTGAACATAAAATTTATTATTTATTTTTATTATCAAATACTTACATAAGTAATAAAATTTTGAATTCTAATCGAGAATCCAAACACTCACAAAATCAAAATCAATATATATATATAAAAGAAACTTAAAATAAATACTAATTAAAAACAAAATCAGAAAATTAATTTTTAATGAATTAAAAATTAAAATTTTTAAAAAATTAATTCTGAATGAAACAAAACTATATCATAATCAGAGTTTTTAAAATTTTTTTATAAATTAATTTTTTTTTTTATTTTTTTTTGGATGCCCAAGCTCATTTAGGCTCAAGCATCCCTCCATCTCTAATACCCCCTCACCTCTAGGAATCCACCACTGATTATAGATCTGAGGATTCGAACCCGTATGTAGTTAGATAAAATTTATGCATAAATGATGCCTAGAAATAAAATAGAATCTTATATATAATGTCCATTAATTTTCTATGATATAGGTACGTAAATACTGATGATTATGAAGGAGGTTTCAAGAAGTCAGAGATTGATGACTTCATTTCAAGCATAGAATCCAACTTCGAAAATTGGGCAAAAGGGTTTGCTTCAGTTGTAGTGGATAAAAAAGATCCATTATCAGTAGAAAAGTTCACAAAATCCTTAACAAACATGAGACCTGAAATTGCCCTATCCATAGCCAAAACTGTGTTTTACTGCGACGAAAGGGAAATTCTTGACAAGGTTTTGACCCCTTGCACTATTATTCAGCCCACAAATGATATTGTTGTGCCTAATTCAGTTGCTTATTACATGCAAGAGAAGATTACAGCAAAGTCTACTGTGGAAATTATAGAAATTGATGGCCATTTCCCTCACTTAACTGCACACCAACAATTACTTTATTTGCTTAGTGGAGTCTTAGGTTTTTCCACTACTTAATTAGACAATCTTTTTTTAATTAGCTATATTTTTGTTGTTGGTGGTTTTTAATTTCTTTAATTTGGGTTTGTAGGACATTATATATATGTTACGAAAAATAAATATCCATTGGGATTTGGGACTCTGTTTGGTTGTGTGTAATCTTAATTGAGGGGGCTGCTGTTATGTGACTCATTTTAACTACTTAAAATTTTTTTAAAAATTTTAAAAAATTATATTTTAATAGTGTTTGATGTAATGAATCTATTCATGTATTTTTTTATGCTAAATAAAACAAAAATCATTTGGATAGCTAAAAATGTATTAGAAATTTGTTAAATCTAGATTGTTAAATATAATATATAAAATTTTTAATGTATTTTTAGCTGTCCAAATGATTTTTGTTTAGTATAAAAAAATATATGAATAGATTCATTACAACAAACACTATCAAAATATAATTTGTTAAAAATTTTTTAAAAATTTTTAAATAATTAAAATGGATCACATGAGAGATTACTGTATAAAAATATAAAGCAGCCCCCTCAACCCGTGTAGTCCTTATGATATATAATAGTATGGGTTTAACTTCTATACAACTTAGTGGTTTTTAATTTTATTATATTTAACTTGATTAATTAAATATTAGTAAAATATGTAATACTTGATTTGTTGGATATGGATACCATATATTATATAGATAAAAATATTTTTAAAGAGAATGGAAAGGAAAGATAATAAAATCAAATACATACGGTGCAATTTCAAAAAATTTATGATCTTATATTAAATTAAGTGAACCTTAATTAAGTAAGAAAACATCTACTTTAGCAAAATTCCTTGGCACATGATAAGCAATCATGATAAAATATACAAAATTATATATATATATATATATATATATATATATATATAAAATTTGTCTACTATTCATCAATTCAATGATATAAAAATATATATAATAAAAAAAAATTAATATATTTTTAATTAATAAAAAATAAATAAATAAATTTTATTTAATTAAAATATTTTATTAGTTATTAATTTAACATATCAAATAAGTTAATATATTAAGTATAACTAAGAATTTATCAAAGAAAGCTAACATCTCCAAAGAGGAAAAAAAAAAATCTCACTTGGCTTGAATTATGCTTTTGTCATCTAATTCATTCTTTGGTGGGTATGATGGGACTTCCCTAATTTTTTAAAAAATTTAATTCATAATTCAAAATATTAGTATTTGCCTTTTGGTTCTTTTATTATTGTTTATGGTTTCTACCTAATTGTTTTTTGGCATAGAAAATAGCATTATCCTTGACAATTTGCTAACTGCTACATTATCACTTTTCTAATTTATTATTATAAATTAATTAGATATCCTAATAATTAAAGTGCTCCCTTAGAAATTAGGAAGAATCATGTCTATTATTTACTTTAATTTGTCAATAAATACACAATATTTGCAAATATACAAACATATATACTCGAGAAAGAGAAAAAAAAAACATATGGATATTAAAGGAAAATGCAAGTAACCATTTATATCTAGAGATTTTTGTCTGATTTTCAACAATGGCAAGTGAAGTATAATAAATAGTTAATTGAAAAAAGGATTTCGAAAATAGACTACTTGATAAGAGAGATTGTTTATCCAATCCTTAATACAAGCATTTGTACTATCATGTTAGATTAAACGTCCAATGACTTTAGCATGGGAAAACCTGTGTCAAGTAAATTAAAAGCATAATTCCATTTTAAGCACCAAGCACATACAGTAATGAACCCCGAAGGGAAGGAGAAGCATCACATCCCTTGGCATGTTCTTTGGAGTTGGCCACTCCATTAAAGGTAGTGGTCCACTTTTCTTTTCATTTTCTTCTCCCATTTTTTATAAAAAACTACCCATTATCACCATTAACTGTGATGGACAGTTAATGGTGAAGGATATGTGTAGATATTCCTAGGTTTGCTCTCAAAATATACAAAATTCATCATCTGAATTTGAGAGAAAAAACTCAAAAAATTAGCTCTGTAATTCGTAATTATTCCTACAACAACAACAAATAATGGCTGGAAGTATTTATGATTTAATTTTCGCTGCATTTTGTTATATATATAAAGCATGATTATTTTTGGTTAATTTTATTTCAGCTATTCATGTTTTATATAATTTGCTCTTACATTTGGTATCAGAACAATAATTAAACCTTTGTCTTGCTTGTTTTATGGGTTATATTGCATTAAAATCGAATAAAATTCAGAAAATTTGGATTTGAATTTTCTGTAATTTTTTTGAAATTTTGGGTTTTTAATTTTTGACGTTATAATAATGTTTTAATGACTTAAAACTAATTTAAATTCATTAAATAATGATTTTAAGCTTGAAAAACATTAAAAACGGTGAAAAAATTGGGTAGAAATGGTTGGGTTCTGAATCGAGTCGAGTCTGGGTTGATTTTGGATCGGTTTGACCCGACTGAAGGTTGAAGACGACCTAAACGACATGTCGTTTTCTGCAGTCTCAAAACGACATGTCGTTTTGTATTATGTTTGGTTGCCTTCAGTAAAAAACGACAAGTCATTTTATGTGGTAACGAAACTACATGACGTTTAGGTGAAAGAGTGTTGGGTGACATTTTCAGAAATTACAGATTGGTCCTCACATTATAAGATTATTTCAGATTGATCATTTAATTTTATTTTATTATAATTTTGACCCCGAATTTTTTATTTTTTTCAAATTAAACCCCGAAGTTACTGTTTCTTTCAGATTGAGCCCAGAATTTTTCATTTTATTAATTTATGACCTGAAAATTCATATTTTTTACATTTTAATCCCTAAAAATTATATTTTAGTCCCTAAAAAAATATTTTTTTAAAATTTAGTCCATAATCTTAATTATTTTGTGCATTTTTTATTTTTTATTTTTGGTTAATTATTTGCATATTTTATTTTTAAGTCATAATTAAATATATGCAATTATATGTAATAAATTATGCACAAAATTAATAAATACCTAGTGATTTTTATATATAATTTAATTAATTTAAAATTAGCCACAGCTTTTTTAATTGCTTAAATTATATATAATTAAGGCCTCAAAAATCACATAAAATACAAAGGTATTAATTGTAATTAGTTAAATTAATATATTAAAATTTATCCCACAAGAAATTTTTATATTAATTTAATTGAATTAGGATGTTATGATAGGTTATATTTCTTAATTTACCCATAGGAAATTGAGAAATATAAATTTACTAGTATCATCATAAGAATAAATGTGAATTGACTTGTATTAAAATTCAACCCACAGGTAGTTTTGATATGTTAAATTAATTCACATTTTCACATAATTTGCATTGGTAAATTATGAGTAATTAAATGTTGCCTAAAATTTTGTGAAATAAGCATGTGTATTTTAATATTATGCAGCCTTACAATATATTTCTGATATGAAATTTGATGTTCCCGAACTGAGGGGTGATAATTATAAAGTCTGGAAGGAGAGAATTCTTTTTCAATTAGGATGGATGGATATAGATTATACTATAAGGAAAGATGAACCAGCATTCCTGATGCGGTTGATAAATATGAGAAATGGGAGCGATCTAATCGTCTCTCTGTCATGTTTATTAAGACTAAGATCTCAGCAGGTATTCGTAGTTCAGTCGAGCAGCATACTAATGTTAAGTCTCTTTTGAAGGCTATTGATGATCAATTTTAGTCTTCAGAAAAGGCTTTAGCAAGCACCCTAATAATGGGGTTTTCATCTCAAAGGCTCACTGCATTAAGAGGTGTACGAGAGCACATCATGCAGATGAGAGACATTGCGGCTTAATTGAAATCCCTCGAAGTTGACATGTCAGAGTCCTTTCTGGTTCATTATATTTTGAACACTCTCCCACAATAATATGGACCCTTTAAGATTTCTTACAACACACATAAGGACAAATGGTCAATCAATTAATTAATGACCATGTGTGTTCAAGAAGAGGGTAGGTTACAAATGAAAATGGGAGAGAGTTCATATTTGACCACGCAGAAGAATGAAAATAATCAAGCTAAAAAAAAGGGAAAGGCTAAAATAGTCTCCCAAAGTGGAATAAAAAAGGAATCCAAGTGCTTCTTTTGTAAAAAGAAAGGGCACATGAAGAAGGATTGCACCAAATTCCATTAGTGGCTTGAAAAGAAATGTATGTTAACTTCATTTGTATGTTATGAGTCTAATATGGTTGATTTTAATTCATTTGTATGTTATGAATCTAATATGGTTGATGTTAATCATAACACTTGGTGGATTGATTCTGGTTCTATGATCCACGTTTTGAATTCCTGACAGGGTTTTCAAAACCACAAGAAGCTAGTAGGAAGTGAGCAGTACATCTATTCAGGAAACAAGATGCGCTCGCTTGTAGAAGCTATTGGGACATGCAGTTTAGTTCTCAGTAATGGATATGTTTTAAATTTGGAAAGGACATTTTATGTACCTAGTTTTTCTAGGAATTTAATTTCTGTTTCAAGACTTTTATCATTGGGATATTCCTTTAATTTTTGGAATTCAAACATTAGTTTATCGTTTAATTCTAAAATTATTGGATATGGTAATTT
>CANXYC012180613.1:0-12867 GCA_948193065.1 Aleurites moluccanus | reverse complement strand
CTCCATGGGGTATGTATGGGTTAGCTAGGAGATGAACATGTGTATATGATACTTGATGGTATATATGAGTTATATGATGATTATGTGATTTGATACAGCCATTTGCAGTAAATTACAGAATGATTGACAGAATAACAGATTAAATGGTAACTAATTAAAATGGATAATATATTGTGGTTTATAGATTGTGCATGTGATACTGGATTCTAGGGGTGTCGATCGCCATTGACATCTCCTATGTCCTAGGACCGTCGTGATCCAGAAACGGGTCGTGACAAATTTCCTTAAAAATTTGTTGATTTCTATGGATGAAATTTGATAAAGGATGGATAATTTGGTATTTAAATCAAGTTTCCAACAATTTTCCTTAACAAAGTGGAAGAAAAATCAATTAAAAATTGAAATGGATAGCTACGGATGGAAGAACAAGAAATGGGCAAAAAAATTTCTAAGGCAATCTTATATACTAAGTCACAAATGGTAAATTTCCTTTTGGTCCTTCAACTTTTCTTAAATTGTGCTTTTACCATATTTTCGCTCGGTAATTTATTCTGACAATTCCGTCGGGATTTGAAATTCAAAGTGAATATTCAAACATCTTATTTTTATTAATACTATTTAATAAAAATAGTTTCAGAGCCGTTCTGAAACTCAGACTGTCGAAATTTCACTATACCCCTAAAGTTCCATTTATCATGGTTTTGCCATCGCTTACTTTATCAGTATTCTTAAACATTTTTCTCATCTTTCTTTTTACTGTATTCACACGTGCATATACATAATCATTTATCCTCTAGTCAAAATCAAAAATTCATTCGTCGACCGTACTGTTATTTTTGCGGTAGTGATATCGGTACCGACAAGTTCCAAAAAAGTTTCTCGTTTTCGCTCTAACTGAGTTTCTAAAATTATCATTAGTTATTTCAATAATTTCAAACTATATACTAAGAACTTTATTTATAAAAACTTGACATGCTTTTATAGGGTTTTACATTCTACCCTCCTTCAAAAAAATTCATCCTCGAATTTAAATGCACACATACATCTTGGTATTGGAACAATAACAAATACTTGGCTTTTATGTCTTGTTCACTTCCCATGTAAACTCTTCCATAGACTGATTCCTTCATATTACTATTGCCATTGGAATTCCTTTATCTTCGTAACTGTCAGACTTATTGTTCTACAATTCCTATTGACAGTTCCTCATATGACATTTCTTTATTAACATCAATATCTTATACTTTCAATACATATGATGGGCCTGGCATATATTTCCATAGCATCAAGATGTGGAATACTAGATAAACATGACTCATACTGAAAGGAAGAGCCAAACTGTAAACTACATTGCCAATCCTTTCTAATACTTCATATAGTCTCACGTATCTCGGTGACATCTTTCTTTTCTTGCCAAATCTCATAACACTTTCCATAGGTGAAATCTTAAGAAAGACACGATACTAATAAAAAAATAATCATCCTTTCCTTTCAAATCTACACAATTCTTTTGGTAGCTTTCTAGAGAATTAAATCAATATAAATACTGATCCCAATATCCTTTAAATTCCAGAACACTTAACCTTAACATATCTTCTAATGTATGTATCATTCACTCTGATTGTCCATCTATCTGTGGATGGAATGCTGTATTGAATTATAGCTATGTATCCATAGCTTTTTGAAACTTTTGTCAAAAATTAAAAAGTAAACTATCTCCCTCTATAAAAAAAAATTATCATTAAAGGCACTCCATGAGCCTTACAATCTTATCACATATAGCTATGCATATTGACTTATTCCCATTTCCACTCAAGTAACTGTATCACTTGTATCAAACCCAATGACTTCTAGTGTTCAAACTTAACCTGTTGATAGGCTAAGCACGTAGACACAAACTTAGTCACATCTCTTTTCATATTAGGCTACTAATAACATCTTTTAAATCATCATACATCTTAGTAATTCCAGGATATACACTGTAAGAAAAATAATTAGCCTCTCTTAAAATCTTTTCTCGAAGTTTATTAACATTATACATATAATCGTTTACCACATTTCAATACATCATTCTCTACTATGAACTCTGATGCTTTACTCTTTTCAACATCTTCCTTTAACTTCATAAGATATGGATCTCAATCTTCTGTTACTTAAATGTCATCTATTAGCAATAGTTTAACCTGGAATTGGCTATCAGAGCCTGGTTTCTATCCAGGGATGTAAATCCAACTCTATACCCATATTAATTAGTTCATTCATTTCACAATCATAATCCTTTAGAAATTCAACTTATCTTCATTGCCGAATATTCAGATCCTTTTGCTGAAACATATACATACTGTAGACTCTTATGATTCGTATAAATTTCATACTTAGCATTATACAGATATCGTCTCCAAAACACGTGTCGGATAATTTACCTCATGTTTCTTTATCTATCGAGAAACATATGTAATCACTCTTCTATTTTGCATTAGAATACATCTCAATCTAACTTTGGAAACATCATCGTACATTGTGAATTTATCATCCTCTGATGATAATGCTAACACTAGACCACTAGTGAGACAAGACTTCATTGTCTGGAAACTATGCTCTCACATTCATCTATCCATTGATACTTCTCTTGTTTCCTAATCAATTTGATCAATCAAAGTTGCAATCTTAGAAAAAATCTTTTACAATCTATTATAGTAACCTGTCAATCCAAAGAAACTACAATCTCAGAACATTAGTAGGCCGAGGCCAATTAACTACTAATTTCACCTTTTAAGAACTTACCTTGGTACTATTTTTACATACCATATGACCAAGGGAATAGATCTCAATTAGCCAAATCTGGCATTTAAACATTTTGGCAAACAATTGATGCTCTTGTAGTGTCTATAACACAATCCTCAAGTGCTCTATATGTTCCTCTTCACTCTTAAAATAGATAAGGATATCATTTATAAACTTATCCAATACATAACTTAAACACTATGTTCATTAAATCCATAAATGTAGCTGGATCATTAATTAACTCGAATGACAACACTAAGAACTCATAATGTTCATATCGGGTTCTAAAACAGTCTTTGGGTACATTTTATTTCTTAACTCTTAACTATCCAATCAATCCTTGAGAAGTGTCTTGCAACTTCTCTGAAAAGACATCAAAGAATTCTCGGACCATAAGTATCTGATCAACCCCTATTGAAATCTTTTATACATTCACTACATATACTAGATATACTACACAACCCTTCTTTATCATCTTTTTAGCCTGAATAATAGAAATGAAACTAATTCTAGTTTCGTACTTATCACTTTGGAACTCAAATTCTGGTTGCCTCTCGGCTGAAATTTAACTCTCTTTTCGTAACAATCAATAAATGCTCGATGTGCAGTTTACCATTCCATACCAAGTACTTTATTAAGTTGCAACTCAGGCAACTCTATCAAATTAGCACGTAAAATATCATCATCAATTTCAATAACACGTCTCGGATAACAATAATTCACTTCTATACTCTTTCCCATAAGTGTAGTTGTCTCTAAGAGCACATTCAATAATTTATCTCTCTCTATTTAACTGTGATGCAAACAAAATAGTATATGGCACCAAAGTCAACCAATTCATCTGTTATATCATTCTGTATTAAAATCATACATGTATCTACATTATCAGATTTCTATGTCTTCTGTGTGTTCACAGCAAACACTCGCCCCTGATCTCTGCCTGTTGGGGCCTGACTGCTACTCGGTGCCTGTCCTCTGCCTCTACCCCTACCAGGAGCCTCTCTAGAGACATTTTGCATCATTTGTACTATAGGCTGAGAAACTATAGCAGATGGCTGATGATCACCCCACAAGGGACATTTGCTAATATAATGACCATGTAGCCCACATTTCAGGCAAACACCTGACTGTCTATGGCACTCCCCTTCGTGCCTTCTGCCATAAAAACCACAAGTAGACACAATGGGAGTCTATGTAGTAGGTCTAGAAGAACGCTATGAATAAGCAGGTACAAATTGCACCGAAGGTCCTCTACTCTATGTCCTTCTCCTCTGACTGCTAGACAGAGGTCTCTGATCAAACCTAGGCACTGGCTCAATCTGTCTAAGATGGGAGCTGCTCTCGCCTCTCCTACTCTGTGATCTGGGTCCTCCCTTCCTCTTTTGATCCCTCTTCTCTCTCTCTGACTTGTATTTCTCTTCCATCTGATTGTCTTTATCAATGATGGTAGTCAAAGATGCAAACTTTGTAGCCAGAAGTGCAGTATGCAGTGAAGTATGCAAACCCCTCTTAAACCTGGCAATCAAATTTGCCTCAGTAGGAGCAATCTGAGTAGCATATCTGCTCAATCTGATAAACTCCTTAGTATATTCTTCAACTGATCTGATACCTTGCTCGAGCTGCTCAAATTGTATCAAGTTCTTAATCTTAACCCCTTATGTCAGGAACTCATCAATCAGTCCCTGTCTAAACTCAGCCTAAGTAGGAGGATGCTCTCCATACAATCTGGGCTTCATCCGCCTGGAAAACCATGTCCAGGCTTTTCCTTTTAGCAATAAACCCACTAGCTCCACTGCTCTAATATATGAACAAGGTAGTCTCCTAACTACCTTCTCAACCTGCTCAAGGAAATCATTAGGCTCATCGCCTCTATCACCTCTAAACTTAAGTAGGTTTAGCTTCAGAAAGCTAAACATAGAAACTCCGCCCTCATTAATAACTCGATGGGCTCTCCATACAATAGGCTCTCCAAGAACCATAGCTAGCTGTACAAGAGCTGGAGCAATAGGTACTGCAGCAGGTGTAACAGGGGATGGCACTGCTGCAGGTACTAGAGGTGGAGGTACATTCTGTCGTTCCCGCCTCAAATCTGCTAGCTCCCGATGCAAATCCATCATTCCTCTCATCATCTCATATCTCCAAGGGTCATCACTCCTCTCTGTATTCCATGTAGTCCATCAGGATCTAGACGGTCCCTTAGAAATAGAAACTTCCCTGACCAGGGACTCATTAAAGGCTACCTTTGCCTCTCTGGTATCTCTGTCTCCATCATCAAACATCTCTGTAAAACTGTTTGAAAACAAAACACATTCTTAGTATATTACAGAAGCGCAGAATACTTATACATATTTGATGAATGCAACAAAAGACTATACAAGAATTCCTATGCTCCATGGTTCCCTTAACTCTACCCATACTGTACTTAGTTACTATTCATCTATAACCTATGCTCTGATATCTGTAAACATAGAGCCCTGATATCTATAAACCTAGGGCTCTGATATCTATAAACACAGAGCTTTGATATCTATAAACCTAAGGCTCTGATATCTGTAAACACAGAGCTTTGATACCACCTCTGTCACGACCTGATCCGGTGGGCCACGACGGTCCAAGGGTGAGGGAGATGCCGAGATGACTAGCTCCCGTAGAACCCATCAAACACTACAATGCAATCATAATATCGTAGCAGAAACATATATACCTATCATCAATCACATAACAATATATAACCATTCACTTACATAAACACTAATCATTATGTTACTTTGTCATTCATTTTGTATCTTTATGTAATTCCCATAGACATATACATTTATACATTTATACTTCAAGATATCTCATACACTTACATATACAATATGTTTATACCATTATACAATACCCATGGAGCATCTAATACACATATATAAAGATACAATGTTTAAATTAATTACACTATCTCTGATAGACTGCAGAATTCCTTGGATAAATAAAACTAGGAATCTGCCTTTTACTCTGCACCTGCAGAGGGTAAACAGTGAGAGGATGAGTATATATGATACTCAGTGAATCTAATATGCATCGACCAATAACATATAATGGAATATCAATAAGCAATAGGTAGATGAAATAAATGAATCAATCTGCTCAAAATCTCTGTAAATATAAAATCAAGTACAGAATATGATTGTAAGTAAACAATCACATCAATGGAAAAATATCACATGGATAAGATGGAAATGACAGATATAGAGCCAAATAACGCATAGAAATGTGTCAAGCACAAACCACTCATAAATAAACATAAGATAGATAAGGTCTTATGAAAAGGAGATCCTTTCCTAGTTCAGGGTATCAAACAATACATTGTGCACAAAGCCGACAGTATGTACTCACTACCTTGTCGAAACGGCAACTCTGTCAAATCACCTCGGAATCAATAAAATCAATAAACACATCAATAGACACCATTTCAAAATAATGGTATCGGCAAGTATTAATAACTCATCATCAATCAATTGAATGAGCAATAGAGTCAATAAGACATCAATAACAATCGATTCTATAATGACCAAAGGTCTAGCAACCAACAATGGAAACAAACATAAGTTGGTCATTTACGGCTAAAAATTTGACGCAATTGGCATGCCATTGTCACTGGCGACGATGGCATTCAAATGGTTGGCCTATGGATTTTGACTTAGGCATTTTATCGAACACTTGGTGTGCTACCAACAATAAACATTTTAGCAAGGTTTTGGTGCAACATTGATATTGCCCCAATTGTCAACAACAAACCACATTGAAAGAAATTCCATAGGCATCAAATACAACTCAATAAACATCATTCAAATGGATCAATTTGGCAAGGAAAAACAAGCCAAAAATCAAGAACACAATTAGGCAATTTTGCCCTAATGTAATACCCTAGAAAGTTATAACTCTCATGCATGAATTAATTCTCAGTATGTGATCCATTAGTCTTAAAATGATGGGAAATAATTTTAGAGACACAATTAGAATGCGAACTTGATACTTTTCTGGAAAGCGGCGGTGTCGGGAACACTAGCGAGAAATTAGCAGTCCGGTCAACAGAAGAATTTCTGAAGTTGATCTGAGGGTAAAAGATCACCATAATTTATGTGTAATTTTGGTAAAAAGAAAGAAGTGAAAATTATTTAGGAACACTGAAAAAGTAAACAATGGCAAAATGGTAATTTTAAGGAAGTTTAAGGAGAATAGTGGAAATTGGTCGATCGAGGTTACAGAATGACTTCAGAACTATTTTTATAAATAAAGATAAATTAAAATAAGCTTATTGACTTCGCACTCTGATATCTAATTTTAGATAAAATTGACAGAATAAATTACAGAAGATTTTGGACCAAAGTGTAATGACGAAAGTTTGGGGAGTTAGTTGTAATTTGCCTTATAGCTTTTTCTATTTATTTTTGCCTTAGCTATTTTTGCTTCATCTTCTTCTTTCTTCCATTGTTGGCCGAACCACCATTTCTTCATTCTCCATCTTCATTTCTTCACATTTTTTATAGATTTCTAAGGAAAATTAATGAAAAACTAGTGATTCCACTTAGCTTTCTTTATTTCCATCATTAGTTTGCTTGGAGGAGCTAAGGATTTCAAGGGAAATTGAAGAGGAGATTTCGGCAATCACACACCTTTGAGGTAAAGATATGATTTTCTTAGTTTAATTGATTATTTAGATGTTATTTAGGTTGAATTAGATGGGTTTGGTGTTAATTTGCATCAATTGATGCTAATTGATGGAAATCACTAATTTGGTTAAATTAATTTGAAATTGTAAGTTATGAGTTGATGAATTAGTGTTAGGTTTTATTAATTGATGTTAGAATTAGTTAATTGGATGTGAATGGATAACTAATTGATATAGAATTGGAGATTTGACAAAAATGTATTACAAAGTGACCTAATTGGTGCATTTGGGAAATTTGGTGTAATTGGCTTGTGTAAAGGTGATTTGAAGCATTAGGTGAGTTTACATTTCATATTGCATGCTTATATCATTGAATTGATGATTGGAACATTGCCCTAAAATCCAATGTTTGGCCAAACCTAGTGTTACTATTCACACCCTTGGATTTGCTTGGTTTTTGCTTGATTTTCCTATGTTATTTGATCCTATTTTGATGTTGTATAACCTTATTTCTTGAATGCCTATACCTTGTTTGACAATGTAGCTTTGTGTTGATTGAATTGGGTAAGTCAAGTTTGTAACCTAACCTAACCTATTGGCTTGCCATTGTATGCCCACCATGTGTTTGATGAAATGCCTAGTTCATTTGTCATTGGCCTATTGGTTTGTATTCCATAGGCCTACCATTTGAATGTCATTGTCGCTAGCGACGTTGGCATGCCAATTGACCTACCAATTTTCGTCACCGAACCAACTTTTGCTCCATACCTTTGTTGTTCACCATAACCTTTATCCTTGCTTATATATTGTATTCTGCTATGCCATTGATTCAAATACTACTTGATTTGAATGATATTGATTATATTGGCAGTGATGATATCATTATTGCATAATGGTGTCTATTGACATGTTATCCATTTCTATTGACCTAAATGTGGTTTGACAGAGCTGCCTCACCGACAGAGTAGTGGGTACATACTGTTGGCAATGTGCACATTGATATTGATGCCCTAGCTGGGAAGGGTTATTGGTCCCGGCCATAGGACCTGATCAGTCTTATGTCTATGTGATATGTGATTGACTGTGTGATTACACATAGTCTACGTGTTTCATAGCCCTCTGTTTGTCTTACCATATGATTTCCATAACTTGATATGACCATTGTTATTTCTATTGGTATCTAATACATATTCTGTAAACTTACGTGATTGTTACTGTACCATTATTCCTTATCATGAGTATAATAGTACTTGAGCCTATATTTCATTGATGATGCATGTAAATTCATTGAGTATCGTATATACTCACCATTTTATTGTTTACCCATTTTAGGAGAGGAGTAGAGTGCAGAATCCTGTCGTCCATCCTCCAAGGATTTCTGCCACAATATCTGATGTATATTTTCTAGATTACTGTATAACTATTATTTTGGTATTCATTATCTAGCTGCTCCATGGGGTATGTATGAGTTAGCTAGGAGATGAACATATGTATATACTGATGATGATATTTTGAGTTATGTGATGATATTGTGATATGATATTGTGATGATTACAACCATTTGTAATACACTGCAGAATGAATGACAGAATAACAAAATGGATTATAACTAATTAAAATGAATATTATATTGTGGTTTATAGATGATGCATGTGATACTAGGTTCTACGGGTGCCGGTCATCATTGGCATCTCCCGTGCCTTAGGACCGTCGCGGTCCATGAAACCGGGTCGTGACACCTAAATAAGTTCGGCCAAAATGGCCTTTTCACATATGAATTTCAAATGTCATTTTAACAATTTAGATATGTAATTTGATGCATATTAAACTCACCTAGCACTCCAAATCACCAAGCAAAATTGCTTTGCTATCAAATTTCTCAAAATAGGCAAAATAGGCAATTTCCTTCAATTGAATTTTCTACAACAATGTAACCATCAATTAATCATCAATAAATATCCAATTGACTTATTCTATACTCAATTTACACATCCTAACTCATTTGCATAAAATTCATCCATAAAACTTAGGTTTAGGGTTTGTAAATTGGGCAAAAATACTTAATGCATCAATTGATGCAATTAAACCAATTACCCAATCTAACTAACATCAACTAACCCTAATTAAACTATAAAATCAAACAAAACAACTTTATACCTCAAAAACTTGAAATGGCCGAAAATCCCAAGCTTAATTTCCTTGAAAATTTCTTGATTTCTATAAATGGAATTTGATGAAGGATGGATAATTTGGTGTTTAAATCAAGTTTCCAACAATTTTCCTTAACAAAATGGAAGAAAAATCAATTAAAAATTGAAATGGAAAGCTACTGATGGAAGAATAAGAAATGGGCAAAAAAATTTTTAAGGCAAGCTTATATACTAAGTCACAAATGATAAATTTCCTTTTGGTCCTTCAACTTTTCTTAAATTGTACTTTTGCCACATTTTCGCTCGGTAATTTATTTTGACAATTCTGTTGGGATTTGAAATTCAAAGTGAATATACAAACATCTTATTTTTATTAATAATATTTAATAAAAATAGTTTCAGAGTTATTCTGAAACTCAGACTGTCGAAATTCCACTATATCCCCAAAGTTCCTTTTATTTACGGGTTTGTCATCGCTTACTTTATCAGTGTTCTTAAATATTTTTCTCATCTTTCTTTGTACTATATTCACACATGCATATACATAATCATTTATCCTCTGGTCAAAATAAAAAAGTTCATCCATCGACCGTACTACTATTTTTGCGGCGGCGATATCGGACTAACAATTTCCGAAAAAGTTTATCATTTTCACTCTAACTGAGTTTCTAAAATTATCATTAGTCATTTTGATAATTTCAAACTATATACTGAGAACTTTATTCATAAAAACTTGACATACTTTTATAGAGTATTACAGCATGTAAGTGAATAGTTTTTATATTTTACACTTTATCTAATTCAGCTTCTAAGGTTCTCAAATTAATTGGATAATCTCATGTTACATGCAAAATTAGCAACCTGAACCAATCCCAATTGAGGTGAAGTTTTTCCTTACACATATAGAATTTTATAAAACTGACTTAAAAGCATATAGATGGGACATACTCTACAACTTTTACATTTTACACTTTTTTAAATTCCTTTTTTAAGACTATAAAAATAGAACTGTAACATTATGCTCATTTCCAAATATCAAAATCCTTAAAATCTCTTATAACAACCAATTTATTTCCCTTCCTTCCCAAACCAACTCATACTAAAACTAAAATCCGAATCAAATTTTAAATGTTATAGAATATCTAAATACTTTAAACAAATTATAGTAACAAAAATTAGAGCATAACATAATAAAAATTAATTATGGATATCACAAACAATTCAAACTTATACAAAGAATAAAAATTAATTACATACATAATTCAAAAGACATACAATGTAAATAAAGGGTATTACAAAAAAAATTAAAATTTACAAAATATCACAAAATTATTAAAAATTAAAAAATTAAAATAATATTTAAAAACTTCACCTATTTAGCGACGGATTACTGACTACTAATAGCAATAAAATTCTGACAGATAGAACTTACATGTTAGCAAGCTTTTGAACATATTAGCAACGACATACCGACAGAAATTGGATACTTCATCCACCAAATTATGAACAATATAGATCATCGATATATTTACCGACCAACTGTATATTTCATCGATAAACTTTTACTAATGATATTTTTACCGATAAAATATTATGCTCGGTATTTCATTAATAAATTTGTGTAACGATAGAATATCCTTTGTTACTGATAAAATATTTTATCAGTATATTGATATTTTCTTGTAGTGTATTCTTTTCAAATTAATAATGTGTTTTTTAATTTATTGGATATAGAATTTTACAAAATCGTCATTTCGTTGTTTTTATATTTACTTAATCTTTCACAATTCAAATCTTTAAAAAAAATATATAGAATACTATGATAATTATATCATTAAGATAGTTTCTAAAAGAATATTATATTGATGAGATAATGTGTGTAAGTATCAAATTATTAATTCATATTTTCTTTGATTAATCAAATTCAAATATTTCTTTTTCCTTTCTCAAAAATCTTTAAAAAATTTCGGCTGTAATACCAATGCCAAAGATAAGTAAAATACCCCTACCCACCGCCTCTTTCCCATTTCTCTTTTTCTCCTTTCCCCTTTCTTCTCTTTTATCCTCTTTTCTCGATTCTTCTTCTTTTTATTTCTTTTTTTTTTTTTTTTTTTTTTTGTATCCATGGGTAAAAGCTCTGAAAAATCAAAACCCACAATAAATTTAAACCCACCACCGTGAAAGCTCTGAAAAATCAAAACCCACAATAAATTTAAACCCACCACCATAACTATATATCTCCACCATCCTTTTATCAAATCAAGCAAGCTCCATGAAATATCTCCATCCAATCAAGCAAGTTCCATCGAATCCATGAGTGCAAGGTGAGATAGAGATAAAAATGACAGAAAAGATAGAGGTGAAATAGAGAAAGAATCTGGTGATTATGGATTACATTAGCGGCACCATTAATATTGTCTTCAGTTTTCTTCCCTTTTCCTCTTTTTTCTCTACCCACGTCATTCTATTTCCTTTTCCATAAATGAATTAGTTTTTCTATTTTCATTTTAGTTTGATGGTTGTTGGAATCTGCATTACGAATGAAGATATATGGATTTTGTGATGGTGAATTTTGTGGTGATAGGTCTTATGGCAATGGGTTTTGTAGTGGGCATGGCAGTGATTTTTTAACGGTGGACATTTGGATTCATGATTTTTCATATTTTGTGTTGATTTCGTTAGGAATTAATGATTCTGATGGTTATTTCTTTGTTAAATCTTTTGGTTTTTGATATGTAATATATAGATTTTGAAGTAATGGTCAAAATAAAAAATTTAACTGTAAAAGAGAGGGTATTTTTATAGGTTTTAATGGTAAAAATTGGTAAAAACACTAAAACATTGACCAAATTAAAATATAAATATTAAAATATTTTTTTAAAAAAAAATAGTGATATAAATATTAATTAGATTCTAATATATACTTTTTTCTATATATTATAATATTTTAAAAAAATAAGATTAAAACTCACCAAACACCAAAATTTTTAGCAGCCACTAATTCATATTAAAATTAATACTTGAAATTTTAATCTTATCCATAAATTCTATTTAACTAATAACTTAAAAATAAATTCGAAATATGATTTTTTTAAATTTAAATATCCACATCCATTTCATTTCATTTTAAAATTCAACCAAATAAATTTATATATATATATATATATATATATATATATATATATATATATATATATATATATATATATATATGATAATCTCTGAATAAATTGAGACAGAGAGGAAAGATGGCTAAATTTTGTGTTTTTTTTTTTTTTT
>CANXYC012180568.1:0-10381 GCA_948193065.1 Aleurites moluccanus | reverse complement strand
TGTGAAGCTCTACGGGTTTTGCTCAAATAATCATCACTTATTACTGGTTTATGAGTTTTTGGAAAATGGGAGCCTTGAAAGTCTGCTAAAGAATGAGGAAAAAGCAAGGAAATTTGATTGGATGAAGAGGGTAAATGTTATCAAAGGTGTGGCGAATGCTTTGTCTCATATGCACCATGGCTGCAATTCTCCTATAATTCATCGCGACATATCAAGCAAGAATGTTTTGTTGGATACAGAGTACGAGGCTCATGTCTCTGACTTTGGCACTGCTAGGATTCTCAAGTCTGATTCATCCAATTGGACTTCAATTGTAGGCACATTTGGATATATAGCACCAGGTTTGTTGTTTCTTTCTTTTCTAATAACATTATTATTATTTTTTAATTCTTTCATCTCCAAATTAGCAAATTTGTTAGCCAAATAAGAGAAAATATGGCAACCCATATTTATGATTTCTCAAGTACTTTGGGTAATATCAGTTTTAATATCTCAAATGTAGTTAGAACACTAAGTTGGAAAACTATAATTTTGTCTTTCGTTAGAACTCTTGAGAGTAAAAAAAATAAAAAAAGGTATGAAATTGATGGACTCATTGTTGGTAATACCAAGCCAGATTTTGCATAATGTCATGAGCTAATCTCTTTCTTTGCAGAGTTTGCTTACACAATGGAGGTGAATGAAGCATGTGATGTTTACAGCTTCGGAGTGCTAGCATTGGAAATACTCATGGGATGGCATCCAGGTGATCTCCTCTCATCTGTGTTATTACCATCATCGACGTTATCTGTCCATCAATTACTATTGAAGGACTTGTTGGACGATCGGCTCCCACTTCCTAGGAGTCAAGTGGCTAGAGAAATAATCTCTATCATGAAAATAACAATTTCATGCTTGCACTTGAATCCACAATCTCGTCCATCCATGCAACATATTTCTCTTGAACTATCAACTCGTACTCATAATAAGTCATCCTTGCAGAAGCAATTCCAAAATATTACAATAGGAGAACTTCTTGGTTAGAAGGATTGAATAGAATTAGCAATCAACCCTTGTACCTTTTTAATAATTTCTTGGGTATGGGTAATAAAATTTCTTGAGTAGTCTTGCATGATTTTTTTTTTATAAAAGGAAAAACAATCAGACAACAAATCTGCAGGGTGATTAAATTCCAATAATGCATTTGGGCCAGCATTCAGTACTAAGATATTCAAACTAATTCAAATGAGAATGATTGTTTCCAGAAGAGAGTTTATTATCCTATAACTATAGACTTGAAGGCTAAAATTGAAATTGGAACTCAAAAACAGCCAACCTAACCATTCTTGACAGTAAAAAACACATCATTGAAGGAATGATAGGAATAGTATTGAAAGTGGACAATCCACATTGGATAAAAAATAAAGAAATGAACGCTTACAATGGGCACCCTCTCATATAGGCTGAGGTTATTTGAGTAAAGGTGAGCCGAAAAGCTTAAAGCCAAAAGAATTTGGTGTTCAAAATTGTAAAGGCCATAAAATCCCAACAAATAGCATCCCACAAAAATGATAGGATGAGTTTTTTTTCTTTTTTCTTTTTTGGCCTTGATAATATGGCCCATTCTAACAATGTATTTGAAATGAGTATATTTATGCTGGGAGAAGGTATTAGTAAACTAGCAATCAAAGAATGTGAAAAAGCTATAATTACAATCAGATAAGTATTAAATTAATGAAACTAGCAATAAAAACAATTTAAAATAAAAAAAAAATAAGAAGAAGAATTGGAGAAAAAGATTAAGCAAAAAATGAAGTTAAGTTTAATTCTAATTAAATTTCAACAGAATTTTTCCTCTAACTTGATCATTTGCTCCTTGTTAGAAACATTAACAACAATTATAGTTATGTGGTTGCTACCTTTTTTTATTTGATTGAAGATAAGACAGTTGTTAGATTTGAGTTTCCACTCACTCTATTTCATACATCAATGAAAATTAATAAGGACTTCAATTAAAATTAACAAGTACTTGTTTGGTTCAATAATTGTGATTAATTATTTGTGATCAATACTTACCAATTGATGGTCAATCTTTAAACGGTCAAAGTTAGAAATTTCAATTATAATTTCAAAATACTAATCGGATAACATATTTAAGTTCAAACCCTATCATCTCGGTACTCAATATGAGAAATAATGAAATTAATAGCAAAAATATTTGCAATAAAGTAAATTTTGTTGCTAAAAGTTAATATATGGCAACAATATGAAATATTAGTGTGGAAAGTAACCACATAATATTGTAAAATTTTAGTATAGATTTGAAAAAATCTATCTTAAAAGCTAGCTTATTCAGGTTGGAGAGTCCATTTCTATAATAAACTCACATGATTTTCATTTTTAATCAAAGTGAGATTTTTTCATATTTTTATTTTATGTTTTATATTCTGATACTACTTTCTCAAGTGATAATTGAATAATTTTTTTTTTTTCTTTTTAAGCCCAATTATTACTTGACAGGCAGGTAGTGTTTTATATGTTTGTTTGATTTTGGTTTCTGACTTGATTTTTGATTTGTTATATATTTGTTTGATTTTGGTTTCTAGTTTGATTAGAAAGATTTGGTTTGTGTTTGTGCTTGTGGTTTTTATTTTTTTTTTACCTGCTATGATATTATGTAGAATTTTAATATAAATTTGGAAGAACTAACTTTAAAATCTAGTTTTTTTAAGATCAGAGAGCTCATTTTTATATTAAACTCACATGATTTTCATTTTTAATTAATGTATGATTTTTCACTTTTTTATTTTATGTTTTATATTCTAACAACATGATAAAATTTTTGCAAAAAGAGCTAACATTAGATGCTGCAAAAGGAGTTAATATTTGACAACAATTTGAGAAATTGTTGCGTGAAGAGAGTAACGTATAAGCACAGTTTAGGAAGTTGCTGCTAGTCTGTTAGTGTGTTTATTGCATAGACTTTAGATGCTTCAAAAAGTCTATTAGTGTGTTTGTTGCAAGTCTATAATCTATTAGCCTTTTACTGCAAGTTTTAAAGTCTTTGCGTACTATTATGCTATAAAAAGTTAAAACACGAGAGATTTATCATTTTTCCTTTCATACTTCAAATGCTGATTATTACAATTAGAATAAAATGTTAATTTAAAAGAATATAGAGTATTCATCAGGTGGAAAAATAACATAAAAATAAAAGTTAGAAAATTTTAACTCTTTAATTTTAAAATCATTTCATAAATTTCTTGTTTTTGTAAAATTATAAGAAAGCACTAGTGACGTAGTGAAAGTTTTCTAAAAATTTGTTGTTTCTAGATGAATACCAGATTAATATGTATCAAAATTTATTAATTCAAAAAATACAGAAAATTGAATTTTTTCACACATAAATGTTATTTTATTTCAATCAAAAGTTATTTCAAATCTAAGATTTATATGATTATATATATAAATTAATTTTCAGAAAACTTTAGTAGTTTAATATAGTAAATGATTTCAAAAAAGAATCAAATTACCATATTTACATAAATAAAAAAATAAATCAAAACTAATTTAAATAGAGAAATAAATAAATGCTAATATAATATCTTAAATAGCACCTAAAAATAAATTTTCTTTCAAAATTAAATAAGAAAAATATAAAAATACTAAAAATATAAAAATAGAAAAATAGAAAAATACAACTCTTATTGGTTTCCATCAACTAGGAAATCTTGTTGTGTAGCGGTAAGTCTCAAAGAAAACACAACCTAATCAATTTCACAATAAATTGAGCTACAATATTAATTTGCTTCTCTACACAACCTAATTAATTTCACAATAAATTGAGATACAATATTAATTTGCTTCTCTACACATGATTACATCTAGAAAAAAAAAAACTATTAAACTGTTTTATTTCTAGTAATTTCCTCAGCATTCTATTTTGAAAAATAAGTTATTTTACCATAAAATTTTATTTCCAGCTAATATTTGGCCATTAATCCTTATATGTTTTCATATTCATAACTTTCGCATTTAGGATTTGTATTCTTGATCCTTGTTTATATATTCCATCGTCTGCTCTAAACAGACCAAGAAACAAAGGATCCTAAAATAGAGTAAGCCCTAATTACATTCTCTAGTCTAACAGTAGCTTCTACCCAAGGGAAAATGAATGTGTTGATGTTGGAAAATTGATAATGAACATGCCAATTGTATTTTTTCTGATAAAAAACAAATATCTAATACAAGGCAGAGATAATAAAAGTAAAATCTCATATAAATATAAACACACGTACTACAATACAAAGAAAAATCTTTCCAGAGGATCAAGCAGTTACACCATCATGGTCAATTGGTCATGAACCAAAAGTGCTCCAAATTTTATTTCAGGGAATGACTTTGTCAATGGATGTCTTTTAACCAATAGTTTAGAAGAAACTTGTCCCATGATTGGCCGAACTTGAGGATTTACACTCAAACATGCAAATGCAAGTTTGGAAATAAAGATCACTCCCTCAGCTTCTCTATTTCTACGTGTTGGTAGGCATTGTTCAATCACATCTTTTATTAGTATTGTTTGCTACTTAGTTGCTGAAGCTGATGAAAGCTATGAAATGAGATCGCCTGGATATTTTCCCATTATTATCTCGAGTGCCACCACTCCAAAGCTGTAGACATCGCATTTTTCATTGACTATCATTGTGTAAGCTAGCTCTAGAAAATACAGATATCAAATACAACGGTGTCAAGTACTAAATTAACAATTAAATCAAAGATTACCAAAAATAATAATAATAAAATTAAGAAAGTGTTATTGTGATTAGAGTTAGCAAAGTCAATGGTTTTAATATAATTAAAAAAAAATTAAGTAGGATATAAAGGTATGCACATGGAGCAGTGTACCCAAATGTGCTTGCAAATAATGTCCAATTTAAGGAGTCAGGCATCAAGAGCCTTGCTGTTCCAAAATCAGATACATGAGCTTCAAACTCTGAATCCAACAGAACATTGTTGCTCGAAATGTCTTTGTGAATAATTGGAGGAAAGCGGTCATGATGCATATAAGACAATGCATTAGCTATTCCTCTAACAACATTTAGCCTCTTATTCCAATCAAACTCCTGAGCTTTTTCTCCATTGCTTAATATCTTCCTCTAGCTTCCTCTTTCTATGAATTCATAAACCAAAAATGAGTATCTGGCATGTGAACAGAATCCATATAACTTCACAATGTTTCAATGGCGTATGTTAGTCAATGCGCAGATCTAACTTCTGAATGGTTTCAAGTCAGTAATCTCACCATCTTGTGATTGGTGAAGCTTATTGACTGCAACCACTCGACCTGTTGAAGACACAGCTTTATAGACAATTCCATACCCTCCTTCCTCTATGCAATACTTTGAGTCAAACTGCTCAGTGGCCTCAACAATGCTCGCATATTGAATATCTTGATTGTGGTTCCAAATTGCATAAACACCTTTACTCTCCCCTGACTTGGCTTTTTTGTTTCTAATTCTTTGGCAGAGAATAAGGAAACCCCCAACGAGGATGAAGAATAGAAACAAACCACCCAAGACAAGAATAATAATAAACTTGTCTACTTTGTTGCCTTTTGTATGAGAAACAGTACAAGCCTTGAGACTAGTTTTCTTGCCACATAAATCTCTATTATTTCTTAGTGCATCAAATGGAGCCTCTCGAAATGCTTTAATACGAGGAATTGTTCCTTCTAACTCATTGTAGGATATATTCACCATTGTCTAACTCAACAATTTATCAAAAGTTGTTGGAATTAAACATGATAACAAATTATAGGAGAGATTTAATGTCTCCAGTCTTTGCAATTCTCCAAACTCTTAGGGTATCTTTCTTATCAGCAAATTTTGACTGAGATTAAGACTTTCTAAAGATCTTAAGTTGGCTGTATCTGAAGGAATACTATCTGTAAAAGTATTATTGCTAAGATTCAAGAACAAAAGATTTGAGCACTTTCTAAGCTGCTTTGGAATTATTCCGCTTAGATTGTTTGCTGCCAGGTTCAGCTTTTAAGGAACAGATAACAAACCTCTTGCAGTAGGAATGCCACCAGAAAGCTTGTTATCATCAGCGAAAAGTTGTAGCAATTTTAACTTCCCTAGTTCCTTTGGAATCATCCCTACAAGCTGATTTGATGAGAGGTCAAGTAATTGCAATTTTGTTGCCTTTCCAATGTCAACTAGTATTGTGCCAAAGATATTATTCTTTGAGAGTTTCAGAGTCGACAAATTGATAAATTCTTCTCATTTCCATGAAAGCTCGCTATCAAATTTATTTTCTCTTAAATCCATAAAATACAAATGTGGATATATACCAAAATCTTCAGCTATATTTCCTGTGAGTTAATTTTTCTCAAGATGGATCCTTCATAAACTACTGCAATTTTTCAAGCTTCTCAGAATGGGACCCGTGAAAAAATTGTCATCAACAGTAAAAAATTGGAGGAATCCACCAAGGCATATGCCTTGCGGTAAATGGCCACCTAATTTATTTGAATATACTGAAAACTCAATAAAGTTATTGTTCATAACTGAAGGAAGAGTTCCAGAAAGTTTGTTGCTACTAAGATGGAGAGTGGATAGCTTTGTTAAATTTCCTATAAAATCAGGAATTGTACTATTGAGATAATTGAATGCCAATTCTAAGTTAGTAATAGATCTTAAAAATCCGATTTCTAGTGGTATGGAACCGAAAAATTGGTTGTTATTAAGATGGAGAGTTGATACTTTTGTTAAATTTCCAATAGAAACAGGAATTGTACTAGTGAGATCATTGTATGATAATGCAAGAACAGTGAGAAATCTCGAAGTTCTAAGTTATCGAGGTATGGGTCCAAAAAGTCAATTCTGATGGAGATAAAGAATTGATAGCTTTGTCAAGTTTCTCATAGAGATTGGGATTACAGTTATGAGATGATTATTTGAAAAATCAAGGTAAGTAAGAAAGCTCAAAATTCTAATTTCTAGAGGAATGGAACCAGAGATATTATTGTAAGGCAAGTCAAAAACATTGAGTTTGGAAAGATTAATGATATGTGAAGGAATGCTCCCATGGAATGAGTTGTTTCTAAGGTTAAGCTCAACAAGATTGGGAAAAGATGTCAAAAAGTTGACTGTGAAGCATGCCTTTTAAACCAAGATCGACAAGGCTTACATTGGTAACATTACCAGCCTTATCACAGTAAATACCAAATCAATTATTACAATGAGAAGTGTTTTGAGCCTAGGAAAACAAGACAGATTGGGCATGATTTTCAAGACCAACTTTCCATTTTAGAAGGGTATTTGCCTCCTTTGCTACTTCATTTTGAATAGCAACAAAAGGAATTGCAGTGGCGGAAGCAAGGACCAAAAAGAAAAATGCACACATAAGAATAAGGGAGAACATGGAGAAAGATTTATGGCTCAATTATGTTAATTAGGTGATTAAGGAGATTTTCTTGTAGTTCTTTATATCCACGTGGAGAGGTATTTATACTAACAATGTAGTACATCTAATAAAATTAAGCAGAGAGTCTAAATTACTTAAAAAAATAAAAAAATAATTATAATAAATAAATAGTTCGTTTATGGCTAATGACAAGAAACAGTAATTGAAAACTAAATTATACTTTACAAATCCTTTTAAGTGACACAAAAATCATTACCCTCCAAAAAGATAAAAACAAAGGTACCCTAAAAGAAAGTCAACAAAAATGAATTTTTTATTTATATTTGTTAAAATTATTTATTTTTATTAACAAATTATCACGACCCACTTTTGGATCGCGACGATCCTAGGGCACGGGTAAACTTAAGGTCATTGGAAATCCATAGAACCCATGAACAGTCCATTTATCAATCATTCAATCACTATTAATTCATTAATCAATATTTAAATCCCATTTATTACTTATAAATTTTACAGAAATTTTATCAGAGTTTTCTTTGTAATTTTAACCTTATTCCTGACCCAAAATTAAGTCTTTCAAAAATTACACAGCCTGCACTAAAAATTATTTTACACTTTCAATAATTTTCCAACCTTATACTCTCAACTTTACAGTTCATCAGTCATACATAGCACTTCTAAATCTTTTTCAAAACATGAAAATTTCATTTTTATTATATTTCAGTATCACTGTCTCTATCACTTCACTGTCACTGTCATTATCAATCATCATACATTACACATTAAAATTTTTAATGCCACTGAATTGTCAATTATTTCAATGTTCATGCATCATTATAGTACCCAATCATCTAATTATACTCAGTACCATGGAGCTCTATGAGTGGACACTTATAAATCCTTTAGTGAATAATATTCTACCTTGATGTACTTAACATTCCAAGTCGGAAAAGGAATTGACTTGGAATTAGCTTTCTCTATCTCATCCCTGTAAAAATTAGAAACCACAATTTGGTGAGTATAAAATACTCAATGAGCATGCATAGATCATTATATATGAGATATAAGCATATGGTAATAAAATATCAATGGTAAGCAATAAGATATAAGTTTTGAATCAATGAACCGGTAAACAATACTCGTATCATGTAGATAAGACAGATAAATGGATGGACTATATGTAAATATATAGTCTCCAGTAGTATCAGTATGGACTATATGCGAACATACAGTTTCCAGTAGTATCAATAAGCATAAGGCTGATCAGACCCTATGGCTAGGACCATAACCCCTCCCAGCTAGGGCATCAATAATCAATGTGTACATAGCCGACAATATATTTCTACTACCCTGTCGGAGCGGTAACTCTGTCAAATTCACACGTAAATAGGCCAATAGAAATCAATAACAATATTAAGTATGCATTAAGAATATTTCGGTACAATGGCTTCGAATACATGGGTTTACTTATCAATCAGTACACAAAAGGCATTTCAATATCAATAGCAATCAATGAATATGGATAAATTTCAATCTTTTTGGAAGATCAAAGAATGATCAATAATAAAAAGTGGCATTTAATCAAGAAAGAAACATACTCATTAGGTCAACAAATCAAAACATGAGTATTCATAATGATGTATACATTACTCACATTAGCTTATGACTTGTATATTTTCCTTTTCCTTTATCCTTGATTCTTTGCCTTATCTCTTATGGTACCCATCGCATTTCTTCTTCACTCTTGACTCTACATAACCAATTAATTTCCATTTAGATACTATTTAACATAAAATTACATTACTTATACTAATATTAAAGAAAATTCCTCAAATTTTAAACTTACTACGATTTTGCCTATAAAGAACCTTACTAGCAGCCTGTGTTTTATTACTCATATCTCTCTCTACACTTATCCAATTGCTTCAATTATTATTCCTAATTAAATTTAACATATAAGGTTATAACATATCCAAATTTCACATTAAAATCATTACTATATAATTTATGGTGTTAATTTAAATTTAAACTTATAACCAGCTCTGCTACCCTGCATTCTGCCTGAAATCCTATTCTGGCAGATTCTGTTCTTTTTCTAATAACTAAATCAATACTTAACCAATTACTGTAATTATTTTTCCTATTGAAAATAGACACATAAAATTATAGTATATACAAATGTCACACCCCAACTCTAGTGGTGCGACTATCCTAGGGTAAGGGTAGACTTAAGGCAACCATATTCCCGTAGAACTCACAAATCCTGGATCTCATGCATAAGTATATCAATTACAATATCATATAATATCATACAATGATCAATTCTATAAATTTAATTAAACATCAATTATATCTTTGCCATTATCATTTCATAACTTTCTCTTGTTCCTTACTGATCAAAAGATGCATCTCACATCATTAAGGAATAAGAGTACCCAAAGTAACAATTCATACATCATAAATATCAACATCCTCAAAAGACTAACTACGGAGCTCTAGAGTATACTCCCAATACATATCGTGTCATAATACCATTTAATGAATATACAAAATATCTCAAAAATTATTACAATGAAGTTTCTTGGAGGAATGGGTCAAGAAGCTGGGTCTTCTCTATTAGCTCCTTCACGAGCTATGCTATCACCTGAAATCCATAGAAGAGGAGTGAGCCTTCAACTCAGTAAGATATGAATATCACAATTCAAGAATCTGAATATCAAATCATGATCGTGAACAAATATTTATATATATAAGTATGAAAGAATCACAAGCTTTACTTAAAGGAACATGGGTACTCATAATAATTTGGCTATATCAAATCATATCACAAATCGAATCATGGTTCATATTTAGAATATAAAATGCCCACAAAGAATGGCATTATCAAATCTCATATGATAGAACTGATCTCATGTCATAACATACGTATCAGTAGCCTTGCTACTTCAACGTGAACGCATGCTTGGCCAGGCAT
>CANXYC012179979.1:0-13690 GCA_948193065.1 Aleurites moluccanus | reverse complement strand
CTCTACCGCTCTAATATAGATATATATATATATATATATATATATATATATATATATATATCCAACTTGATTAAAAATAAGAAAAGGAGTTCTAAAATTTTGAATTCTTATATTGATTTTTGCGACAGGAAGGAGCATTTGCGCAACTCAAGGTCTGGCAAAGCGCATCAATTGCATTTGTGTTCTTTGCCAACCCGTACATATCATTGCAGGCAATGGTGGTGATTTTGTTTGCAGCATTGTGTGTTTCAGTTGCAGGTTTTTTATTTCTGACTCTTGGTTTAGAGAAAGCTTTCTCTTCTCCAAGTTCATAATACATTTTACATTTCGCAAGAAAACCACCTTTGTTACTTCAAAGAACAATGATGATTCCTGTAAAATCCTTCCAATTTGCAAATCTAGTTTTTGTATAATTTCAAAATCCATTACACTGAAAAAGACACATCACTGCAATATAACCGTTTATTTATAAATTAGTGTTTTTTATTTTGAAACGTGTACCAAACAAGACAATTGAATCAAGAGTGGTTGTTCTCCAGTCAAACCGAACTCATCATTCTCCAACTAGATTAGTTGAGATTAGGTTAGGGTCTTCTCTTTATGATATCCTCCTATTATATAGCACCCCTTCTTCAGCTTTTTCACAATGTTATAACTTGTTTAGAAATGTCTCTTACTTTCTTTATCTATCTGCATCATCGGGTTATAACGCGGTGGCCGCTGCTACTGTATGCCGCCAAATGGACTGCACTTTTGACGGCGACTGTGGCCGTGGCTTCTTTCTCGCCTGAGATGGCATTTGTGTCTGCGATTTCAATGTCGTCTTCGTTTTCCCGAGAGTGTCGAGTTGAGGGAACCTTTAGAGTTCCGGTGGATATGCCGGGAGAGATTGTGTGCTTGCCTGCTCACCTATTTGTAAGATCTAAGATCGATTTGATTGTGCCGCCGGTGTTTGCGGCAGTTTTGGTGGTTGTCTCTACTTGGGTGGTTCGGTCCACTGGCTTTTGGGAGGACCATGATGATGCCCATTAAATGCGTTGTCGTTTTTCATTCTTTTCATAAATAAGATTAAAAAAAAAAAAGATTTTCTTTTTATTTTTCAATTAGGCGAGAAAGTGTTTTTTTTTTCATCCAATATTTTTTTTAATTATTATTTTTTATTATTGGAGGAAGGTTGAATATTGTTATTTGATGTGATTCAAATGGAATATTTTATATTTCAAATATTGTATATATTTATGAGAATTCTTTTAATTAATCATTAAATATAAAATATTAAAATAAATTGAATAACAATTTAATATGTTAAATTTAGTTTGATTATATCACATAAAAAATATATTAATATGAAATATTAATATATTGCTTAAAAGCCAAAAATATATAAAAAATAAAAATATTTGATTTAGAAATAAAATGAATTTTTTGTTATTAGTTTATTTTTTGTCCTCTTGTTATTAAAATTTTACTATTTAAAATATTGATATATATATATATATATATATATATATATATATATATTATGATGGTAATCTTAATTATGTGAACATATATGTATTGTGTACCAGTTTATATGGAAAACAACTAAAAAGCAACGTATTTTATTTTATATATAATAAGGACTAAATTTAACATCATTGATTGGACCTAGGGATAGTAGGTCTCACACGTACATAATTGTTAAGTCTAAGCTGTCATTAGCCAACAAGACCAAAGCACTATCAAAGGACCTGCAAATCAATATTTTCAAAATCCCTTAAAAATTTAATTGAATTTAAATTAATTAAATATATATATATATATAATTTGATATTTATTATATATATGATGAAAATAAATATAATTTAATATTTATTATTTTTGATTAAAAATTAAAAAAAATTATGACTCGCTCGAATAAAAAAATTGACTCAATTTGACTGATTCATTAATTAATTGACCGATTTATTATTTTTTTAATTAATTTTTAAAAAATAATTTTTAAAAATTAATCAAATTAATTTTTAATTCGATTCTCAATTTTTTAATTCGATATATAAATTTAATCTAATTTTACCAATAATGCTACAAACACCTCTTCACCAAGCGATCACTTCCTCCATTTTTTTAATGTCATCATAGAAAACTTATTCTCTTTCAATTTAGGAGGTAGTTGGTAAAATTATAAATTATGTGCTAAAGTGGTAAATTTTAGCTACTAAATAGTTATATAATTTTTAAATTATAAAAATATTTAAATTTTAATATTTTATTATATTCAATGGAAATTTTAAATTAAAAATTTTGACTTACTAATTTAAATATTTTTTTAATTTAAATGATATTTTAAGACATATATTATCAAATAATTTAAAATAATTAAATACTGAAAATTTTAATTTTAAATATTGAAATAGGTTATCAAACAATTTCGATTATCTATCTCATTTTTTATCTTATATATTTTTTTTAAACGTTATATTATTAATGAAAAACAATTAGATAGGACACATATAACTACATGAGACAAAATATAAAATATCAAATGAAATAAATAATCCAGATAAGTTATCAAACACAACCTTAATTTTAAAAATTTAAGGTGGCATTACTTTAAATATATATATATATATATATTCTTATTTCTTGTTATTTACATTAAATACTCAATAAGTTCACACATTCTTATAAAAAGAGTAATTCAATGATATGGAGGTTGTTTTCTTTTTCTTTTTTTCTTTTTTTTTTTTTTTTTTTTTTTTTGTAATTTAGAATATTTAATAATTTCTTAATCTTTGTGCAATTATCTTAAATGATAAATAATAAAAAAATAATGAAAGAAGTAATGTACATAGAATTCCAGTTAAATTAAGTGGTATTTGATAAAAATAAAAAATAAAATATTAAAATTTTAATTGTTAAATAATACAAGTTATATAATTTATAAATTATAAAAATATTTTAAAATATAATCAATATAGTTTTAAAATTATAAAAATATTTAAAAATATAATTACTTATTATATTTAGTGAAAGTTTTAAATTTATTTAAGATTTTTCAGATAAGTGTTAGTAAATCACATAAAATAATTAAATACTAAAAAAGAAATAAGAAAGTGTTGGTCCTTTAATAATTTTGATGATGAGTTACAAATTCTTAATTATTTATGCATCATATTGATGAACTTTATACTTGTGATTACTAACTATGTTTGCGTTAAAAAGAACAAAAATGCATCTGGATTGTGTTTAATTCAAGTTATATTTTGTAGGAATTAGTAACGGCCATCACAAGCATGTAACGATCATTATGGAATTATGATCAAAATGGACAGAAAGACACAAATAATTTTAACGTTTGTTACAAAATGAAACACTTTTTACAATGATGAAGCACCCGTTATGTTTCAGTAACAACCATTATAAGAAAAATACTCAAATTAGACAAAAAGATATAGAAGCAAATCTAATGCCATTACAATGAGTAAAGAGCATTACAATGAAGAACGACTGTTATCATTTTATAATAGTCGTTACAGAAGATGTGTTAGAATTCGAAAGAAGATACAGTGAGCAATTTGATAAACTATTATAGTTCTTCATGTTCATTATAGTTTCATATTGAATAACTGTTACAGTGTGATAACGCTTGTTATTGATAGTTGGACTATCACATTAGATGAAATAGTCAAAATTTAGGGAAGGAGCCAAGAAATAACTTTTGAATGGGTCAAAAATTAATCATATAAAAAAAATTAGACTTAAATGAGTTAAGTGAAAATTTTTATACATGCTAATGATATTTTTAATTAATCTTAAGTGGGTCAAAAATTAATTATGTGTAAAAAAATTAAACTTGAATGAGCCAAATAATTTTTTTTTATAAATTAATGAGACTTTTTATTTTGTCGGGTAGCACACCTGGGCCCCCATTGAGCTCTGTTCCTGTCAAAATTTATAGTCATTGGAAACTATTTTCAAGACTTGATATGCATTAAATGAGCTCCAAACTGTCATAATTTATTACAAGGCATTGAAAATAATAAATATATGATATTTTGAAGATAGAATAACTTTTTGAAAGTCTAAGATTAACTATTATATTGGATTTTCTCTCATCTTACAATTATTTGTATTGTTGAACATTTTGAGCTTATCACTTGTATTATTTGTGTTCATCCTAATTTTGGCTAGTTGAAAGCTTTTGTGCTTATATTTGTAAATCTTAAAAAGCATTATAAAGTTTTAAAATTGACTTAACATCTTGAGTTTTTGTGGAGAAAAATTAAATTGATGGGATACCAATTGTAAGGAATAGCGAAATACCGTTGAAACTACTGTAAAGTATTGGATTTTGAACCCATGTTAGTGGAACTTCAATATCGAGTTGATATTGGGAGAAGTGGACGTAAGAGAGGGTTGAATTCCGAACCACTATAAATTGACTAAGTTTTCTCTAACTTTATCTCTTTATTAACTTTGCTTGAATTTATTTTGATTATTATTGAAATTGAGCTTAAAAAGTATACGAAATTCTTATATTTCTATTCACCTCCCTCTAGGAATATTGATATAGTGAAATAACATAAAGGAAACAGATCTTATTATAATACCTGAGATTTCTTTTACTTGTATGTATTCTAAAATTCTTGTAATGATATATATAAAATTTATTATGAAATGTTTATTTTGGAAGTGAGATTTGTTTGTTTTGATTTGAATTTTAGAGTTTGTATTTGTGTAGAATTTTGTGAATTTATGTTCAAAGCTTTAATAAAAGAATTTGGGATATGTTGTAGTTTTATATGTCTAGTTTAAGTAGAAGGAAGAATCGAGGCATTGACTTTTGTAGCTCAAGATAGAGTTTGTTTAGCATGTACTGCCGAAGTGAATTTTTTCCAGCTTCTGTCATAAACAGTGCGCGTGAACAGTAACCGTGAACAGTGCTAGTGAACAGTAACTGTGAACAGTGCTCAAGAACAGTACTCATGAACAGTAACCATAAATGGTAGCGTGAACAGTAAACTCGGGATTTTATTTAACAGTAGTTTTTTCACTTCTTTTTCCTCTTCTTTCTTTCTTCTTCTCTCTTCTTTTCTATTTCCTATTTCTCTCAACCATAAGTCATTTTTCTTTATTTCTAAGATTTTAATACTCCAATTAAGCCTTATTAATGCTAGAAAATACAAATTAAAGACTATAAGAATATCAACTCAAGACAAATTCTTCAAAATTTCTTTAGAGGAGAAAATAAGCTAATTTTCTCAAATCTTCTCTTTAGCTTGAGTTAAGTTATTTGTTAGCTAGAATAGTTATTTTTAAATTATGTGTGATCTTTTATGAGCATTAATAATTAATAATTATGGTTAGATTTAGTAGTATGAAGATTTATGATTTTTGGATGAATAGTGCTGTGAATAGTAGATTTTCTCTATAACTATTATTCTTCTTCTATTAATGGTTAAATTAATGTTAGAATTTGTTTATAGAGACTATAAGGAGCTTAGAATTTATGGAAGATTATTTTATATGATTTTTTTGAGAAAATCCTAAATTTTAGAATTTTGGGGATTTTTATTTAGAAGAAGAGAACTCAAGGAATTAATGATCTATTAGATTTGAGCAAGAGTTGAGCTTGACTAAAAAACTTTGTAGTGCTAAGAGGTAAGTGTGGATTTTGTTTCATGTGTATGATTCTCTATATGAGAATTTTTGCTAAAGTATATTATATTCACATATATATGTATATGTTGTTTATGAATTCAATTTATTGAAACCCTTCTTAAATAGAATTTTTGAATATTGATAATGACTTGGTAATTTTCCTTGGACCAAGTTCATTAATAAGTTTTGTTACGCATAATACGATATGTTATTTATATGTTGTGATCTCTTGATTACTTTTAATTATTGTTGAACCAATATTTGATATGTATATCACGGAACATACATTATAGAACGTTTTTCCCAATGAAAGTTAATTCAATAGTCCAATGTGCACAAAGGAAACCTGGCTGATAAGGTATAGTATCAGTGTTCCATCTAGAGGAGATCACGAGCTCTAGGCATATGCCTGCGCAAGCTTATGGGCCACGTGAAGGTAGCAAGGCTACCCAAATTTTATGATATGATATCAGTTCTATGTTATGTTTATTTGATAATGTCATTCTTTATAGGCATTTATGTTCTTAAAAAGAATCATGATTTGATATTCATATATGTATTATGAAATGATTGGATAGTGCTACCTTTGTAAGCACTTATGATATTAATGAGTATGTTAAGATTTTTTTCTAGTATCCTGGTACATGTTCAAGATTTGCTATTTAAGTATTCTATATATGTTATCCATTCTGATTGTTCATATTTTACTGAGTTGGATGCTCACCACTCTTCTGTGGATTTCAGGTTCTAGCTTAGCTCGAGAGAGAGTTAATCCTGAAGACATAGTTTCTTAATTTCCTTCTCTACAATAAGACTCTTTTATGTAATATTTTTGGATAATAGTTGAATTATATATATATATATATATATATATTTATGTCTATAAGAAGTATACTGTTAGAAGCTCCGTAGATGTGTGTGATGTTGCTTATTCTTTTGTTGCCATGGATGACATTGTAGACTTTTCCTTATTCCATATTAATGTTGGAATTATCTTTTGATAGGTAAGGAACAAAAGGAAATGTCATATCAGGTTAATGAGATATATAAAGATATGGATGTTTGGCATGATGTTAGTATGTGTTGTATGTTTAATCCAGGTTAGCTAAGAGTTCTACGGATGTACGGTGGCCTTATGCCTACCCTTGCCCTAGGACCGTCTCACTGGTAGTTTTGGGGTGTGATAGAGGTGGTATCAGAGCTATAGGTTTCTCAACCATAAGGTAGATAGATAAATGTGTAAGTTCCCTAGCATGAATGTCTGATTAAGATAACTACATAGTATAGGATTCTGTTTCGTCATGTTATGTATTCTTTGGAATAATTTTGTGTTAAACTTGTGTTATAAGTCTAAAGTTACTCTGTTTTCCTTATCAATTCAGCAATGCCTCCGAGATGTGGTCGTGGACGAGGTAGAGGATGTGGTAGAGGTCATCCTAGGTGAGAATTGCCTTCTGAGGAGGGTTCAGTGGGTAGAGTGAGAGGTGAGGAGGTTTTTCCAGAGCCACAGGTAGATGTGGTTGGTATGGCTCGGTGATTGGATCAGTTGTAGAGAAATTATGAGGTTTTAGCTGAGTTCATTCACAGCAAAAAGAGCAACAGGTACCTCCAGTACCAGTAGTTCCAGTTGCTCCAGTGGTTCCTCCACCACCACCACCAGTTGTGCCTTTGGTTGAGGAGGTTTCTTTTGAGCTGTTCTTGAAGCTCAAACCTTCTGAGTATAGAGGAGAGGTGGATCCTACAGAGTTTCTGGATGAGATTGAGGTAAAGGTCCAGATTTTGAGAATCTCAAACAAGAAAGCCATAGAGTTTGTTGGCTATTTAATGAAAGCTGAAGCTAAAGACTGGTTCAGGAGGAGTATTCAGGGTAATGCATATCTTTCTTGGAATCAGTTCAAGGAAAGAGTTATCGACGAGTTCCTTCCAGAAAGTATAAGGGAGGCTAAAGCTATTGAGTTTGAGATATTGGTTCAGACTCCTGGTATGACTGTTTCAGAATATACGAAGAAATTTAGCCAGTTGAGTAGATTCACTCCAGCTTTGGTTCCTATAGAGGCAACATGGATTCAGAGGTTCGGTAGAGGACTCATAGCTCCGTTATTTAAATTTCTAGCTGCTCTTGAGTTTGACTCATACTCTAAGCTTATGGATAAAGCTAGAGTGATTGAGAATAGAGGAGTGGAGGTTAGATCAAAAAGGAAAGAGGAAAAGAAAGTGAAGATTGGGAGTTCCTCTAGACAGGTCAGTGGAATGAAGAGTATTGATGTTTCACCTCAGTTTGCTCCCTAAAGCGAATATAAAGTACCTTCAGAGAGATCTCAGCGGAGGTAGAATTTCTCTAGACCAGCACCTCAGATGAGTTATAGTATTGCCAGTTCAGCGCCACCTAGGACTATTATTCCTCATTGTCTTATGTGCAATAAGCTTCATAGAGGTACTTGTCATTTCGGGACAGGTGCATGCTATAGGTGTGGACAGCAGGGTCACTTGCTTAAGGATTATCCCCAACCTTCTTTTAGAGCTAGACCTCAGACTTCTCAGGCTTCAGTCCAAACGGATAGGAGAGTTGTTGGTCAGCAGTTCGGTGTAGGCCAAGGTATCTTGGGTAGAGCTATAGAGGGACTCAAAAGTTTAGGTCAGACAGTTGGTCAGACTGCAGTTCAGACACCTTTGGACAGAGGTAGAGGGAGAGTATTTACTTTGACACAGCAAGAGGCGCAGACTTCTAATACTATGGTCACAGGTATTCTTCCGATCCAAGCTTTGAATGGCAGAGTGTTATTTGATTCAGGAGCTTCATATTCTTTTATTTCACCTTGTTTTGCTAAGAAGTTGAATATGCCATGTGTATTGCTTGAGAATGCTTTGGTTGTATCTACTACTTTCGAGGAAGAGATAGAGGTTCAACACTTTTATCCATCTTGTGTAGTTAGCATATATGGTAAGAGTTTAGAGTCAGATTTGATTATGTTGCCAGTGCTTGAGTTTGATGTGATTTTGGGCATGGATTAGTTGTCTAAGTTTTATGCATCCATAAATTGGCATGAGAAGAAGTTAGTATTTAAGCCACCTTTGGGTGAGGAATTTGAGTTTCAAGGGAAAAGGAGTGAGGTACCCTATAATGTGATATCTGCCATCGGGGTGAAGAGATTGATGAGGAAAGGTTGCCAAAGATATTTGGCATACATCCATAATACTCACAAAGAAGTGAAGGCTTGCAGCAGATTCCTATTGTTAGTGAGTTTCTGGAGGTATTTCCTGATGAGTTACCTGGGTTGCCACTGGATAGAGAAATTGAGTTGGGTATTGAGTTGCTTCCTGGCACTAGTCCGATTTCTATTCCTCCATACCATATGACACTAGTAGAGTTAAGAGAATTAAAGACTTAGTTGCAAGATATGCTTACAAAGGATTCATTCAACCCAACAGTTCTCCTTGGGGTGCTCCTGTACTTTTTGTGAAAAAGAATGATGGATCTATAAGACTGTGTATCAATTATAGGCAACTCAATAAGATCACCATTCAGAATAAGTATCATTTGCTAAGGATATATGATTTGTTTGACCAGCTACAGAGTGTTAGTCATTTCTCCAAGATAGACTTGAGGTCTGGTTATCATCAGTTGAGGATTCAAGATGAAGATGTGTCTAAGACTGCTTTTCTAATGAGATATAGTCACTATGAGTTTATAGTGTTACCTTTTGGATTGACTAATACGCCATTTGCTTTCATGGATCTCATGAATAGGATCTTCAAGCCATTTTTGGACAAGTTTGCCATAGTTTTTATAGATGACATTCTTGTGTATTCTCAGAGTGAGAAAGAGCATGAAGAACATCTTTAGACAGTATTGCAGATTTTGAGAGAGCATCAGTTGTTTGCTAAGCTTTTAAACTGTGAGTTTTGGCTTGAGAATGTTTGTTTCCTTGGACATGTTGTGAGCAAGGATGGACTCAAGGTTAACCCAAGGAAAGTAGACGCCATTCTTAGTTGGTCTAGACCCACCAATGTTTCAGAAGTTAGGAGTTTCAGAAGTTAGGAGTTTCTTGGGTTTGGCAGGCTACTATAGAAGGTTTATTCATGATTTCTCCAAGATTGTAGTTCCTTTGACTAAGCTTACTCAGAAGCTAATGAAATTTCAATGGATGGATGCATATGAAGGAAGTTTCCATAAGTTGGAGACTTGTCTCACCACAGCACTTGTGTTAGCTTTGCCATCAAGTGAAGGAGGTTATGCGGTGTATTGTGATGCTTCGAGAGTAGGGCTTGGTTGTGTGCTTATGCAGCATGGTAGGGTAATAGCTTATGCTTCTAGACAATTAAGGAAGCATGAGGTGAATTATCTGACTCATGATCTTGAGATGGCTGCAGCTGTCTTTGCATTGAAGATATGGAGACATTATATGTATGGAGAGAAGTATGAGATCTTTACAAATCATCAGAGCTTGAAGTATATCTTCCAGCAAAAAGACCTAAATCTTAGGCAAATGAGATGGATGGAGTCACTTAAAGACTATGATTGTGAGATTTTATACCATCCAGGAAAGGCAAATGTGATAACGGATGCTTTGAGCAGGAAGTCTTTGGGTAGCTTAGCCCATATTCAGGTGAGTAAGAGACCTTTGGTAAGTGAGGTATAGAGTTTGCATGATGTGTGGATTAGATTTGACTTGTCAGATGTAGGAGTGCTTCTAGCATGTTTTCAAGTCAAGCTAGTGCTTATTGATCGGATCAAAGAGGCACAAGATAGAGATCCTCAGTATGTGAAGCTGAAGAGAGATGTGGAAATAAAGAAAGCTCCAGGTTTTACTATGATAGATGGCATGTTAAGACTTGGCAGTAGAGTATGTGTTCCAGCAATCGATGGTTTAAGAGATGTGATTCTTAAGGAAACACATCATTCTAGCTATAGTGTTCATCCAGGTGCTACAAAGATGTACCACGACATCAAGAGTTCTTATTGGTGTAGTGGGATGAAGAAGGATGTGGTAGAGTTTGTAGCAAGATGTTTGACTTGTCAGCAAGTGAAATTTGAGCATTAGAAACCTTCGGGTCTACTTCAAAAGTTGTCACTGCCACAGTGGAAGTGGGAAAGGATAACTATGGACTTTGTTGTAGGGTTGCCACGGACTTCAAGTGGGCATGACTTGATCTGGGTAATTGTGGATAGATTGACCAAGTCAGCTCACTTTTTGCCAGTTAAGACAACCTACACAACTTCTCAGTATGCACAGATGTATATTAATGAGATAGTAAGACTCTATGGGATTCCAGTTTCTCTTATCTCTGATAGAGGAGCTCAGTTCACATCGAGGTTTTGGCAGAAGCTACAAGTGTCTTTGGGTACTCAGCTTGATTTTAGCACGATATTTCATTCCCAGACAGATGGGCAATCAGAAAGAACATCCAAACTCTAGAAGACATGTTGAGAATGTGTATTTTAGACTTTGGAGGTAATAGGGATAAGCATTTGCCTTTGATAGAGTTTGCTTATAATAATAGCTACCATTCTACCATCAAGATGGCTCCCTATGAGGCTTTGTATGGTATAAAGTATAGGTCTCCTTTTGTGCTGGGATGAAGTGGGAAAGAAGCACGTTGAAGGGCCTGAATTGATTCAGTATACAGTAGAAAAGGTCCCTATCATCAGAGAAAGATTGAAGACTACTTTCAGTAAGCAGAAGAGCTATACTGATCCTAAGAGAAAAGATCTTCGTTTCATGGTTGGTGACTTAGTGTTTTTGAAAGTCTCACCTATGAAAGGAGTTCTAAGATTTGGTAAGAAAGGCAAGCTATCTCCAAGGTACATTGGGCCATTTGAGGTGTTGGATAAAGTTAGAGAAGTCTTTTACAGATTAGCCTTGCCACCTCACTTGGACAATGTGCATCCAGTCTTTCATGTTTCCATGCTTCAAAAATATGTTGCAGATCATTCTCACGTGTTGCAAGCTCAAGAGGTAGAATTCCAGTAAGATTTGACTTATGAAGAGGTTCCAGTAGCCATCGTTGATAGGATGATCAAGAAGCTAAGGAACAAAGAGATAGCAATGGTTAAAGTCTTATGGAAGAGCCAAATTATGGAAAAATGCACTTGGGAGAGTGAGTTGAACATGCAAGCTAAGTATCCTCACCTATTTCAAGTTTAAGGTAAATTCTTTAAATTTATGAATTTTGTTAAGGGGGGAAGAATGTAATACCTGAGATTTTTTTTACTTGTATGCATTTTGAAATTCTTGTAATGATGTATATAAAATTATGCACAAATACAAACTCTGAAATTCAAATCAAAACAAACAAATCTGACTTCCAAAATAAACATTCCATAACAAATCATGAATAATAACCATAAACAGTGCGCTTAAACAGTAACTGTGAATAGTACGCATGAATAGTGCTCATGAACAATAATCATGAATAGTGCTTGTGAACAGTGCTCATGAGCAGTGCTTGTAAACAGTAACCATAAATAGTAGCGTGAACAGTAAACTCAGAATTTTATTTGGCAGTAGCTTCTTCGCTTCCTTTTCCTCTTCTTTCTTTCTTCTTCTCTCTTCTTTTCTATTTCTTATTTCTCTCAACCATAAATCCTTTTTCTTTATTTCTAAGGTTTTAATACTCCAATTAAGCCTTATTAATGCTAGAAAATATAAATTAAAGGCTATAAGAGCATCAATTCAAGCCAAATTCTTCAAAAAAAATTTGGAGTAGAAAATAAGGTAATTTTCTCAAATATTCTCTTTAGCTTGAGTTAAGTTATTTGTTAGCTAGAATAGTTATTTTTAAGTTTGGGTGATATTTTATTAGTATTAATGACTAATAATTATGGTTACATTTAGTAGTACGAAGATTTATGATTTTTGGATAAATAGTGCTGTGAATAGTAGATTTTCTCTATAATTATTATTCATCTTCTATTAATGATTAAATTAATGCTAGAATTTGTTAATAGAGACTCTAAGAAGGTTAGAATTTATAGAGAATTATTTTATGTGATTGTTTTGAGAAAACCCTAAATTTTGGAGATTTTGGAGATTTTTATTTAGGAGAAGAGAACTCAAGAAATTAAGAATCTTTTGGATTTGAGCAAGAGTTGAGATTGACTAGAAAGCTTTTTAGTGCTAAGAGGTAAGTGTGGATTTTGTTTTATGTGTATGATTCTTCATATGAGAATTTTTGCTAAAGTATATTATATTCATAAATATTTGTATATATTATTTATGAATTCAATTTATTGAAACCCTCCTTAAATAGAATCTTTGAATATTGAAAATGACTTGGTTATTTTCCTTGGACTAAGTTCATTAATAAGCCTTTGTTATGCATAATATGATATGTTATTTATATGTTGTGATCTCTTGATCACTTTTAATTATTGTTGAACCAATACTTGATATGTATATCACGGAACATACATTATAAAATGCTTTTCCCAATGAGAGTTAATTCATTGGTCCAATGTGCACAGAGGAAATTTGGCTGATAGGGTATAGCATCAGTGTTCCACTTAGAGGGGGATCACGAGCTCTAGGCATATGCTATGTGCCACGTGAAGGTAGAAAGGCTACCCAAATGTTATGATATGATATCAGTTTTATGTTATGTTTATTTGATAATGTCATTTTTTATAGGCATTTATGTTCTTAAAAAGAATCATGATTTGATATTCATATATGTATTATGAAATGATTGGATAGCGCTACCCTTTGTAAGCACTTATGATATTAATGTGCATGTTAAGATTTCTTTATAGTACCCTGGTACATGTTCAAGATTTGCTATTTAAGTATTTTATATATGTTATCCATTTTGATTGTTCACATCTTACTGAGTTGAAGGCTCACCACTCTTCTGTGGATTTCAGGTTCTAGCTTAGCTTGAGAGAGAATTAATCTTGAAGACAGAGCTTTTTGATTTCCTTCTCTACAAGAAGACTCTTTTATGTAATATTTTTGGATAATAGTTGAATATTATATATATATATATATATATATATATATATATATATATATATATATATATATATATATATATATATATATATATATAT
>CANXYC012179966.1:0-14337 GCA_948193065.1 Aleurites moluccanus | reverse complement strand
AAAATCACAACTTGTGAAATTATAAATACATACAAATTTAGTGATCAAATATATTTAGTTTTGTGTGTCCAAATCAATATGAATCTAAAATATTGATAAATTATATAAATTATGGAGTATAACTTACTTTTTGAAATTGAGTATTAATTGATAATCTTTCAAATTAAATTACTCTCATGATGGCACTATTTAGCTCAACTGTGATATAAATAAATTAGAAAAATTAAGCCAAACCATAACCATTTTAAGATAATACAATATACAATTCATTCAGTATAATATAATTTGCTTTCACATTCATACAAGACTTTGAAAATGACGACTGAAATGAATATGAATCAAGATAACTCAAAAAGCAAAAGAAAAAGAAAAAGAAAAAACCAACACAAATATTTGATGATATTTAGTTGAATTATTCACTTAATATTCATTTAGAGTCAGTTTGACAATTTTGAAAAACTATTCATGATAATGGCAGTCAATACAATCCAATTCAATCCATTTTTATTATATTGTTTCCGATTCTGTTATTTAAAACCTTGAGTCATGGTCGAAGATTTTTCCAGCAAGACTGCCCATAAAAAAATTCCTAACATGTGCCTTTCCAAGACAAAATATATCAAAATATTATGCTATTTTCATCTTTTCATACCTATTTGCTAAACTCACCTATAAATTATTGTGCGTGTGTGTATGCATAAGTGAAGAATATTGACTAGAATGATATTAAAATAACTTAAACACAAGAAGGCAAGATGTAAAGCAAAATCAAAGTTATACAACACAGTTTTTATTACTAATTATTAATAAATTTTTTCTATTTTTTAATTTTAATATTTAATTATTGTAATACAACAACATTTTGTAAGTATACAATCTAAAGAATAAAAGGTTATGAAATGATTCATTTGCTTGTGTATTATAACCAATTAGCCAGATTACAAGTACTAAATTTTCTGTTTGCAAGGAATCAAGAAAGCAGTACTTAAAAATCAACTCGGTCTTTATTCAAAAAAAAAAAATCAACTCAGCCTACTTATATCATTGGAACTTCTTTCTAAATACCAGGATTTACTGTATCTCCCTCCTAAAGAAAATGAAAGATCAATTGTAGCTACTACCTATTTTAGTCTTCCATCTCAGGCCAATCACAACATCATAGGCCTGAACATCCAATTTTATTATCTCCATATATTAAATTGAATGATAATAGGAGATGATATATAATATGTATCCTAATTGATTAAACTTTTTGTATTTGATGACTAATAATTTTAATTCGTCCCTCATTTTTGTCATCTTTTCTCATTAATTTTGCAGTGACTCGCCCAACAAAGCCAGCAATACCCAATAGAATTTTCCACCACTAACCATTTTATGTCTCCTATTGATATTCTCTCTAAAAGAAAGATCATGCCTATTGAATCCATCTTCAAACCTCAATCTCCTATCTCTCTGTTCAAATCAGCTTCGAGATTTCGAGTCCTCGTGTTCAAGAATCTAAATCAATGGCAGCCCAAGAAACAGGAAAAATAGGGGAAACAAATAAAATCCATAAAATGTAACTACCATTTATCTCAATTTGCTTCAATATTATTCCTATAGGTATTATTCCTCCATCTGAACCTCCTTCTAAACCTCTTTCTCCACCGTCTCTATCAATGTCTCCAAAAATCCCTTTTTCCACTACTATCCCTAATCAATCCCTCTTTTCTATGTTTCAAACAATACCATTTTGATGAAACGATTACAGAGTCCCTTATTAAAGCTGTTGCCACCATTAGCGTAAGCCTGATTAGGGTTTGCAATTCAATATTGATTAAAAGAAAGCATTATTTGCACAATAGTTTTTGGAATCTATATATAGAGAGAATTAATGAAATGGTTGATAATTGGATATACCTGCAGATTTGAGAGAGGCGTACCAGAGGGATTTAGCGTGGAGGTAAGAGGAGCTTTGAAGATGGTGTTTAGGGGCAAATGGAGTATCTTGAAATTCCTTGTCGCAGTAATCACAATAATATTTTCCCAAAAGCATTTTTGTTTTGCTTTTTATTTTACTTCTTTGTACAAAGATAAATCAAAATCCATTATTAAATTTTAAACCCAAATACCCAGATTAGCTTGATTTGGGCCTTTGTGAAGGAACCCACCACCTAAATGAAACCCATCGCTTATCTCGGTTGGATTTCAATTTTTAAACATTCCAGTTTCTGTATATTTATTGATATGGGTATTTTTAAATTTTGCTTAGTCATACTTTTATTTGTTAATTGTTCTGGTTATGAAAGCTTGAAGATTACTTTGAAGATTTAGAAAAGATGGGTTTGAGTTGGAGAGTAACAAGAAGAGAGAGAGAGAAGAGAAATGAAAATGAAGGTTAGAAAGAGAAAAGGGACAAAGCAGAGTAAGTTTCACACATGGTACTCCAACTTATGGCTCGCACACATAATGGTACTCAGACTTCAATTCGTTACTTAAAAATCATCCAACTATGTACAACGATCACTTAAAAGTACTTTTGTCAATATTTCATCTATTCCCTTAACGGAACACACATGTGGCATTTTTTTTTTACTTAAAACATGCCATGTCGGATGCCAAATCACCCAATAATCATTTTGTATGTGTGTGCCTGCATTTCAAAAATTACTCTTCTCTATGACATCCCCACTTTATCTCATCTTCTTTCTATTTTGACTTTATATATTTAAGAACCCTAAATCAAATAAAGCAAAAAATCATTTGTTTCTTTCTCATACCTAGTAAAATCATTTGTTTCTTATCAAAGCTAAGTATTATGACTTCCTCAAGCTATGATTATGGCGTTCCTGAGTTTGTGGCTATATATGGAACACCGATTTGCAAATGTGGAGAAGAAGCACTCCTTCGAACCTCATAGATAGAGGTAAACCCAGGCCGACGGTTCTATGGATGTCCATTTTATGGGATAAGTAAAAACTTACACTTTCTTTTGTTGCATGTTGTCTTTAATGATTTAGGGTTTTGATTTGGGTATTTATTTGTTTCAGACTTCGTGAGAAAGATGTAGGTACTTTGTGTAGATGGATCTCGAGTTTCCAGAAAGAGAAAAGAATGTGATCAATGCTCTATTGAGGAAGAGTGATAGATTAGATAAGGAGAAAAAAGATTTGGAGAAGAGACACAAAACGATAATTGTTGGGAAGTTAGTTGTTTGGGTTGTTGCGACACTAACTATTGGTATACTTGTTGTGTGTTCATGGTGTGCAAAGAAAAATTGATCATTGTACTAAATTTTTTTGATGTAATGTAAGTTAGACAAATGGATAGGGTTGATGTAGTTTATTTTAATGTAATGAAGATAGTTACCCACTTTAATGATTTTATAATATTTAAAAGTAACAGTTGAATGGTAAAGGAAGGAGTTGTTATCTCACGTGTCTTGAATTTTTTTTTTATTGCGTATTCTCTTATTTTGTTAATTTTATGTTTGCACTTTTTGTATTGACTTGACTTTAACATGATTAATAATGAATCATAAATCAATGGTATGTGCAAAACAAATGGATCCTAAAGTGATTATAAAGCATTAAAAAAGAAAAATTCGAAGGATTATAATGGGAAACTGTAACTGTTTCATGAAAATATAATAAAGTCATAATTACATTATAAAAAAAAAAATATGTACATCATTAACTTCACTGCATAATTTCAAAGTTGAAACTTATTGTCTATATTGTTGCAAAAGAGTTTAAACTTTGAATCATTATCTAAATGCCCATAATCTAAAACCCATACATAATCAAAATATAAATAAAATTGTTTTTGTGACCAGTGACTAACAAACAAAAAAGATAGAAATTAATATTTCACAAAACAATATTGCAAAATAAATATTCAAAAGCAACTAGCCATCCAACAAAAAAATAATATGGCTTGTAATAAGTTCAAAAACCCTAGTTCAGTCAGCTAGTTATACTGCATTCTTGAGGTTGATGTCTTGGACTTTGGAGATCTCATATATGTTGTGCCATATCTACCTCCACTTGGGTGTTGGGAATTCTGTCCGGTTTGACTTTCTTGAGTTAAATTAGTATGCATACTTTCACCTTGTTGTAAGTCACGAATCTGTCAATGTAAAAAAATTATGTCACATGTGAAGTTAATCGTGCATATATGGAAATTATGACAGCAAATATTGCAATAACATGAATGTAAAGTAAACACATGCTTACATCATAAGGTGCACCATCAATAACCATAGTTTCAGCTTGAGTTGGTTGATTGTGCTTCCTTTGTTGTTGAAAAATACAAGTTGACAATTAGTTTAGTAATAAATACATTGAAACTTGAATCAATGCACACTAACATGTGTATTAAATACCCTATTTTCAGTGCTAGTAGTAGGCCTTGCCCTATTTGCATTCATTGATGATTTACCAACCTAAAATAATAAACATGTTCAGTTATACAGTGTCACAAAGTACTAAGCATAATAAATAAAATATTTAATTACTTGAGGTTGAGGAACTTGGCTGGTTTTGTGAAACCTCTTGTTGTGGCCAACCTCTCCACATTCTTTGCATCTCATTTGCACCAAACCCTTCCTCTTCAATTTTTCAGTAATTTTTGCCTGTTCTAATTTTTCAGCCTCCTTTCTTCTTACTGTAGGTTTTTTGCCTCCCTTTTTTCTGTACTACTGCGGGGGAGTTAGTAAGAATGAACTATTAGACTTTGGTCACATAAGAAGTCCACTAGTTGGTTCAATTATGTGGTTATAAACTCTTAATGTTGTTGCCACATGGTAAAGAGGATCCACATACTGCTCAGGTACTTGATTTTGTACATAAATGACAACAATGGCATGGGCACATGGTAGCCCTGTCAATTCTCATCTTTTACAACTACATGTTTTTGCTTATAAGTCCACCACAACCTAATGGCCTTTTCCATGCACTTGGACTCTACATGACCCAACAAATGTTGGGAAATAATCCCTTGACAACTCTTTTATTTTGTCCATTTTCTTTTGAATTTTTGGACACAATCATAAGTTTTTCTCTTGTGCTTTCAGCATCTCTTTATTCTTTTTTGCAATCCTCCTCATCAACAAGTTTCTTATTTCAAGCATAGTTATAATTGGCTTTGATCTTGCTTCTAAGATATACTTGTTGAAACACTTGCACATATTGTTCAACAAGATATCACAATTGGTATGCACTTTGAAGCAAACCCTGCTCCAATTCTGACATGGCCTTGCCTTAAGACATTCTCTGCATTCTTTAGACTTCTCTTCGACCTCTTTCAAGCAATCCTCAAGCCAACTCATGTAGCTTGCTCTAGCGCACTTCCAAAGCAAATTCTTGTATGTTTTTCCTCTAAATATTACTCTCATATTCGTCTACAAATTCTCACACACATTCTGTACTCTGAATTTGGAAACATTTGATTGATAATGGAAATTAGTCCATGCATACATAAAACAATGAAATATGTCTGTTGTTAGAACATTGGATTGATGTACACATTTATTTACAACAAAAAGAAAGCTAATTACCTTATGTCTATCTGACATGAAGGTCCAATGGTGAGAGTTATGCATCTCCATATCACCTTTTAAATTATCTAAAAACCATCCCCAATTTTCTTTATTCTCACTTTTGACCACGACATATGCATTTGGGTATATACAGTCATTGGGTGAATCCCAATTGCATAAAGTAATTAGCATCCATATCTCTCCTTAAGCCAACAACCATCAAGGCACAATATGGGTCTGCAACCCTCTTTGTAACCCTCTTTAAGGGCTGCCAAACATATATATATGCCTTGGAATTCGCCTTTTTCCTCCTTGAATATCACTGTAGACCTAGGATTAGATCTGAGTAGTTCAAGCTTGTAATCATGGAGTTTACTATACTGGTTTGCCTCATCTCCATTAATCTTCTATAATGCCAGGTTTTTTGCCTTCCAAGCCTTCATCCTTCCAATTGTATACCAATAATTCTTTTGTACCATGGCTATAAATGATGTAGTTAGGGTTTTCCCTTATCTCTTCCATACAATGGGTTGCTAACCATTTGGCAGTAAGAGGGAAGTTCTTGTGGACCTTTCCACAGGTATGACGGAAATTAGCAACCTTGATTTGGAAAGTATTGTCATGTACATCCTTTATGAATTGCTTCAATGCGTAAATCCTCTAAGTGCAGTTTGTACTCTTACAAACTGCTTCCACCATCTTCTTATCATTTTTTAGGAACCAGATTTGAAACCTGTTTAATATTCCCTAATTTTTTATTGCTTCCTTCACTTTGAACCTATCTTTGAAAATAATGCCTATTGCAAAAGTGGGATCCTCTTTATCTCATTTTGCATTAAATTCATCATATCTATGTCTCCCTTCTCCAACAGAATCAGATTCAGTATGCGACTCATCACTGTTTGCATAATCTAATTCTTGGTCATCGTCAACCTGCCTAATTACATCATTTTCTTTAACTCTGACCGATTCCCCCATCCCTCTAGGCCTTCCCTTCTATCTCACAACCTTATTATTATTTGTTTCATTTAACACTTCAGATAGGTCATCATCCATATCTTCCAAGTTGTAATATGGATCATAAAAAATGTCATCATCATTAATGCCTGGTGCATCAGTTTTATTTGCATTGGTTGCTTCAAAATTTTGAGCAATTGAATTACTTATATGAAATTCAACTTAAATTTCAGGGTCAGCTGCTTCAGAAGCTTGAGCAAGATTATCACTTGTCTACTGAGGATTAATATTTGTTGCTTGAGAAGGTTGAGGAACATTATCACCTTCAACATTATCTTCAAAGTCATTAAACCAACTTAGGTCAATATCTTCTAGATTGATCTGGAATGACTTCTCTTGTTTAGCTGCTACTAAAATATTTTATTCTATGTCAGGCATTAAATTGCCTCCTTCACTTGGCAAGTATGGAAGCCCCCTATTTGTGTTGCTTCTAACAGGGGTTTTACTACTTGTAACTTTGCCTTTTTCTTCATTTTTTTTCAGAACCCTTTGTAGCATTGTTGGTATTGTATTCTTCTTCCAAATCCTCAATAACCAATTTCCTTTGACCCCATGTGCAAACAACTTCATTGTGAAACTGCTCTCCTGTGACATGCTCTATATAAACATCAACTCCTTTAAAATCAGCTACAGTCAATGTAAGCTCATATACATGAGCATCTCTCCTTATCAACTTTAGTCCATATTTGAAATCCTTATTAGGTTGTCTCCACAAATACCTCATATTACCCCTCACTCCTAAACTATAAAGCAAGTTATCAATTTCATTTGTAGAGAAGGTATCAAGATGACAGCTCCACATATACGCAACCTCCCCATCAAAATAATTGTACTCCCCTTTGTGTCCATTGTAATGTACATATACTATAAATAGGGCATTTGGATCTGTAAATTAAATAGGGTAAGTTTCAATTTCAAATTGCAGCATACCAAAGTCAAAAAATAGTATGATATTTGGCATTATTTAAATAATACCCTAACTAACATACCTATCCCTAACCCTTATAGAAATGCCCCACACCCGAACTAACAGTAATGGCCCACACCCTTACTAAAAATAATTTTTCAAAACCCTAACTAACAGAATGACTTCGAAACCCTAGCTTTTACTGTAATGCATTATATAATAGTTTAATCAAATATTATATTGCCATATATATAAATTTTACTACTTTACAAAAAGACAACCACATCGAATCAATATTCAATTTCAAAAACCAAAACCCACAAAACCCCAAAAGTAAAAGAAAACATAATAAAAAAGGCACCACTAGAAGACAAACCTAGTGCTATAATCCCCATTTAAGCAAAGATAAGCAATGGATTCATACTGATATCAATAATATCGAATCTTCGCTATTCAAAATATCAATAAGGGTTTGATTTTTAGGTTAGAAAGTGAAAGTGAATGGAGAGGAAGAAGTCAAAATAGAAAGAATGTGAGATAAAGTGGGTTTAGTAGGGATGTCAGAGAGAATAGTCCTTTTTAAAATGCAAGCATACGCACACAAAATAATTATTGGGTGAGTTGGCATCCAACATGGCATGTTAAGTAAACAAAAATGTCGCATGTGTATTCCGTTAAAGGAATGGACGGAATATTGACAGAAGTACTTTTAAGTGACCGTTGTACATAGTTGGATGATTTTTAAGTAATGAATTGAAGTCTGAGTACCATTATATACGCGAGCCATAAGTTGGAGTACCATGTGTGAAACTTACCAGGATAGAGCATGAAAAGGTGGTTGCTTTAATGGCAGTGAAGGTAGCAGCGATAGCAGCGAAGTTATTTGGAGGGGTTGAAACTAAAAATCAATCCTTGCACTTGCGCAACAGAGAGAAGTGACTACTATGAATAGCTAACGTGGCTAAAAAATTTAAGAAAATGTTGAGTTGTGAAGCATGTCAGTATTCTGTTAGTATTTGGATGAAAAATTAGACTGAAGTACTTTAAAGTGACAGGTGTATGAGGTTTGAGTATTTTTAAGTAACAAAATGAAATTGGAGCACCATAATATGTACGAGCCATAAATTAAAGTACTATGGATGAAATTAACTCATTCATGGAGGAATATAAAATAAAAGATAAGGATAAGACTAAGAAATACAATGTTCTTGATCCCTTTACTTATAATTTCGGGTTAATTTTCCTCATGGTTTGTGGACTTATGACTAACGCACATTGTGGTCCTTGAATTCACTTTTGTTATAAAAATGTCAACTAATTTCATGTAATGGTCACTTGAATATCCTTAATTCAAGTTTTCGTTAGTAACTCTAACCGGAAGCACATCTGGCACGCCACGTCAACATTTTTAATTGACAAAAAGCCAGCTTTGCAGTCCTATAACATGTTCATTATCTCTCCTCGTATGGGATAACTCCCAAAGCTCTCTCTCCCTCTTTTTCACTTAGACTCTAACTTGATTGAATTGATTTAACTCATAGGGTTAATTTTCTCTATCTTTGTTCCTTTGCATACAAATTTGAAGGGCTATAAACCCTAACTAAGAAAAAACATACCTCCACTCAATAAAAGATGTCATTAAGCAATGCTCATGTAGAATATGTCATATCGTACTGTGAGAGTGGATTAGAAGCTCCATTTAGAATCTCATGGATGGAGGTGAATCCTGGGAGGCACTTTTATGGTCGTCCAAATTATAGGGTGAGCAAATGATCTTTATAGAAATCAATTTGCATGTTGTATTATAGCTGGGGAAATTGTTTGGTATTTTGATTTTGGTTGTTTGATATTTGGTTTGTGAGATAAATGACTCTTTGGTTTTGTGTTTTTGTATTGTTTTTATGTTTTTCTGATGTTAATGTTGTTTGCGTGTGTAGACTCCATAAGGTAAATATCGTTATTTCGACTGGGTAGATCCAGAATTCCCTAAGCAAGCAAAGAATATAATCAATGCCCTTATTAGGAAGATTGATGTATTAGAGATAGAGAATAGAGAAATAAAGAAGAAGTAGAGAATGATGAAGCTTGAAAGGAATTATAATTGGGGCGTTGTAATTGTTACTATGGGTGTCCCTTTTGTGGCGTGTTAGCTTTTCATGAAGAAATAACAGGGCAAAAGGATATATACTTAGCAATTTCTAGTCTTTTTTTTGTTGGGTATTGAGTTGATTGTTGGCTTAATGTTTTGTAGGTTATAGAAGAAAATGTCAAATGTGTTTTGTCTATGTTTTGTTCTAGCTTGTGTATTTATTGGAATGAAAAACTTAAAAATTGGATCTCAATTTGATTGATTGCCATTCCTTTTAATGTTTTTCATTTTGTAATGCAAAAGATATCATAATGTACCAATAGTATACAATTCAAATTATTTATTTTTTTTAAAAATGGAAAAAAAACTATATAGATTAAATAGAGGAGGCAGCAACCTCATTCTACAAAATTAGAAGCTTATACAAATAGAGAACAAACAACAAAAAAGATAATCAGTATTAGCAACTTTAGGCATTACATAATTCAAAAGTAGCAACTTTAGACAAACAAGTACCAAATAAGTAGTACTTAAAGGGTATTATTATTGATTCAGAAGTTAAATACATTACAAATGGGAATACTAGTCAAGTCTCATATCTTTGATTTCAATTTTGAAACAAAATGATGGACATTCTGTTTCAATATTGAATCAACAAAAATAAAATTCTAGGAGCTGTCAAATGCCTAATATCACTATTTTAGAACTATAAGTCAAATTACTTAACATTTCTTCAGCTGCTTATATACAAGGATATGCAAAAAACAAATAAAGTCCACCAAATGCAGCCTAGCAGTTGCTGATGTATATCAGTTTCCAAACAAGTGAGCTTCAACTAAATAGCCCTCCAAGAAAGCAACAGAGTAAGTACGTCCAAGAAGTTCTAAGCAATGCCAAATCTGTCTTCCAAAATGAATAGGTTCAGCTGCTCCAAATGACTTTGTAAATTTATTTTAGTTGGTATTTCAAGTCATTTTGGATGTTATAAAGTTGTCCATGAAGTTTGGTGGCATTTAGAGTTGATTTGGTTAAGGTAATTTAAGATGGAAAAATTATGCTCAAAACAAAAATCCTAAAGGAAGCTACTGCCCAAAAACTGAACTTCCACAAATGAACTCTAAAAATTGTCTAAACTGATTTTCAAGGTTCTTTAGGATGGTTTAAGGTTACTGATTAAGTTTGGTAAGGTTTGGTGAAGGTTTGATTTGGGAAATGGAATTTATAAACAATCAGGTTTAAGGGTTTATAGAATGCAGATTGAAGCTTCGGATTTATGATGAGTTTTAAGCCATCAAAACGGCAAAAAAATAAAAAGTATTCTTCAACAAACTTGAAGTTAAGAATCCAAAAAAAAATTCAAAGAAGGAAAAATCATGAAATTCTCAAAGCTTGATACCAAAAACTAGAAAATAAAAACTTGCTTAACTGTAAACGGACTGGAATTGAAGGACTTGAAATTGTGAAAGAAATTGATACGTAAATTGCAACTAAATTAAAGACAAGAAATTAAGGACTTTGAAAGGAAAGATAAAGGCTTAAAATGAAGACAAATTTGCTGGAATTAAAAGGTTCAAACTGAAAATTTAAAGATAATTAGAACAGATTGCATAAATTGAAAGAAAGCAAGTAAATTGAAAGGAAATGCAAATGGAAAGAGAAAGACTATTTTTCATTCCTTCAAATCTGTATTCCTTCTCTTACATTTAGCCTCTTATAGGCTTTTACAAAGGTCAAACCAAAGACAACATAGTATAGACAAAAAAAGATACAAATGGTGCCAACAATTATGGCTTTAAGCTTCTAAAAATTATGTTTAGCCAAATCGGGTAAGAAAGTCAAAAAAGCTAAATTGCTTTACGTAAAAGCTGATTTTTCCTTTCTTTAAAATCTGAAATCCCTTAAACACTCTAGCCTCACATGTGAATGGTGATGGCTTTATCTCTTGCATGATTTAAATAATTCATATATCAAAATAAAATCCAAAAATCTAATGCATTCTTAATGTGGGCCAAAACTACTTCAATTGGAGGGGAAGTGGGTTGTTTCTTCTTGGATGATCATAGTGAGCCCAAATGAGATTAGAGAAGGCTCAAAACATCTTGTAATAGGAGGCTGGACTCTTGGGATTCATGCATAGGCTTGGGTAACCCGAATTTGAAAGCTCCTTTGTTGGTGAGATGGGAGTTGATGTAAGAGGCAATATCATTGATTGTGCTTGATGCTGCATATTTGGATATTTTCTTAATATTTTGTTTAAGATTTGATGAAATTGGCAATGGCAAGATCAACCCTTAAATTTGAATATCCTTCAGGTTATTGCACCTTTGATATACATTAGTTGCCTAACAAAAAAAAAATAAAAAGACTGGACATTTGTTCACTTATTGCCCCTTATTCTTGACTAGGTAGATATGTAGTAAACTTGTTCATAAATTGTGCCTCCAATAGGTCCAAAATCTCCATAGCATTGACTTTCTTAGGTTAATATGATATTTCTTTTGTCTTACTGTGGTTCCAACTGCTTTCTTGGTTGTGAACCAGTTACACCACTTTAACTAGGCTGAGGATATGGAAATGTAAATAACATCGTATATAAGGTCATTAATATGTCTACCTACTTTATTATTTTATATTTTCAAGCTATTAAAAAATTAAATACTATATTTATCATGTTGGTAGAAGCATTGGTTTCAGGAATTGATGAGCTACCACTTCCTCCACCATGTGGTCCAGCCTGCAAAAGCAACATATATTTAAATTTATTAGTGCTTTAATGTCAGTATAAAAACATCAAACAAAATACTAAAATACAACATCATTATGTAAGTATTAAAATACCTCTATAGGTTTCTATCCTTTTCCCTATGACTTTTTTTTTGTTGTGCCCAACTTGGCCATATTTAGAATACCTCATATTTGTCAAACCCTTCCTCTTTAACTTAGCCTTTTATGCTGCTTGTTCTACCTCATTTGCCTCTTTCCTCCTTTTAATTGGTTTCCTCCTCCTTTTCTTTAAAACAACTAGTAGATGAGTGATTTTTCATCTACGATCAACCTTAGGCTACATACTTGGCTATTGGTGGTTCTATGGTGTGATTGTATCCTTAAACCATTTTTACATGGTAAAGTGGATATACATAAGTTTATGGTTCCTCATTCTGTGCAAATATACAAGCAATTCCATGTACACATGGAATACTAGTCAACTCTTATTTTCTACATGTGCAGATATGTTTTTCTAAATCAACCACAAATTGGTGTCCTTTACCAAATACTTCAATCCTCTTTGATCCAACAAATATAGGGAAATAATCCCCATAAAGATCTTTCACTTTGTCTAATTTTTTTGGATTTTAGGATACAATAACTTATTTATTGCTTCTATCCTTTTACATTTATGTCTTCTTTTTTGCAATCCTTCTCATCAACTAGTTTTTTATCACTTCTAGCATTGTTAATATAGGCGTTGTTCTAGCTTCTAGAATGTACCTATTAAAACACTCATATAAGTTGTTGAGTAGGATATCACATTTTATCTCTGGTTTGAAAAATGCCCTGGTCCAATTTTCACAAGGCCTAGCCCTCAACCACTCTCTATACGAAACTATTTTTTTTTTTTTTCAACTTCTTCAAGACAGGTATCTAGTTAGCTCATGTAGGTAGCTCTAGCACAATTCCACAATAAGTCTTTATACTCTTTACCTTTGTAAATGGATCTCATATTGGTCTATAAGTGCCTCACACACATTCTGTTCTAAGAATGAGGAAACATTTCTCTTATAATGCTCACTAGACCCAACACATTCACAAAGTTAGAATTGTTTACCTTTAGTTTGTCTGACATAAAGGTCCATTGATTGGAATTATATATCTGCAGGTCATGCTTCAACAATCTAAGAAACCATCCCCAATTTCCTTTGTTCTCAGCTTTCACCACTGTATAAACAATAGGATAAATACAATCATTTGGATGAATCCTTACAGCAGTAAGAAGTTGACAACCATATCTCTCTTTTTGTCACATCCCAAATTATAGGGCTGTGACGGTCCTAGGGTATGGGATTAGCTTTCGCAACCAGTACCACGAAGAACCCCAATTACATGTTATTCTAATTAACCATTTTCACAAATATTTTTTTTTAACTCCCTAAATTCTGCGGGAAATCGGACAGACTTTCCCCTAAAATATTAACATTTACCTCCTGCAAGAACAATTTAAAACACTCCCAATCTTATTCATCTAGTTTCAACCATTCTCCAACTCAATTAATAATTTCATTCACAACCAAAATATCAAATCCAATTCATGTAACTAATTTATGTCACAAATACCCATATTCTTTTTCATAAATAGTTTGATAGAATATAAGCCCATCTTAACGTATCCCTACATACCATTAAGATGTGTCTCTATCCTACCGATGCATTTTCATCACAAAAGTAAAGAAACATACCGTGGCGCACCTGTGCGTACAGTGTAAATCACACAAGTGTACAAAATAGTTACAACCCAAAAATAAATACATGCACCAATTAATTAATCACAACATAACTAATGACCACACATTATGGAGTACTAATGCTATCTAAGAGGGCTATACATAAATCCTCGACTGGAGCAAGAAGGAAAAAGTAGTCGAAGATGTCAATCTCACACGTACCCTGAAAAACATTTAACAACGTGGGGTGAGTATAAATACTCAGTGGATAAATAAATATGAAATGCATTAAAAACTTAACCTGCCAATTTTCCCATATATGACCATTTCCTGAAAATTTCACAATTATTCCAATAATGCGTGC